>LGRX02010233.1:0-60028 GCA_001247695.2 Cymbomonas tetramitiformis | reverse complement strand
GGAGATGCCATACTGCCTAGGGCAGGGGCGGGGGGAGGTGCCATACTGAGAGTGAGAAGAGAAGGCGCTGCTCGGAGAGTCCCTCCACCGCAACTTTCACGCTGCCTGCGAGCGGCGCACCAACCTCAGCAAAGCCCAACACCCAAAAAAACATACCAGGAATTTAGGAATAGGGTGAGTTCGTGACATAAGGCAACTAACTGGCGGGAGGAGGACCTAACCAACGGTTAACTTAACCACCACCTTGAAGGCAAAGTAATCACGAACAGGCCAACACTTTGGCACGATGCTTCGCATGAGATGGGAAGCGAAATGGTCCGAACACTGCTGCACGAGCACATTGCGTGCATACAGGCAACCATGCTAATGCAGGGCGAAGCATCGTCTCACACACATAGACATGACATAAACCCAGCCATGATATATTACACATAGACATGACATAAACCCAGCCATGATATATTACACATAGACATGACATAAACCCAGCCATGATATATTACACATAGACATGACATAAACCCAGCCATGATATATTACACATAGACATAGGCATAAACCCATGTGATACATATTACATAGACATGACATAAACCCAGCCATGATATATTACACATAGACATGACATAAACCCAGCCATGATATATTACACATAGACATGACGCAAACCCCATATGATATATTACACATAGACATGACATAAACCCAGCCATGATATATTACACATAGTATATTTATAAGCCCAACCATGATATATTACACATAGACTATGACATAAACCCGGCCATGATATATTACACATAGACATAATGACATAAACCCAGCCATGATATATTACACATGAACTATGACATAAACCCAGCCATGATATATTACACATAGACATGTCATAAACCCAGCCATGATGTATTACACATAGACATAGACGCAAACCCAGCCATGATATATTACACATAGACATATTGCTAAGCCCAATATGATATATTACACATAGACATGACATAAACCCAGCCATGATATATTACACATAGACATGACACAAACCTGAAAGTATCACACATAGACATGTCACGAACCAGCCTAGATATATTATGCAAGGACATGACACAAACCCAACATACATATATCACACATAGACATGACATAAACCCAGCAAAGATCGATTACACCATTCCGCTTGCTCCATTAACGTCGGACTCCTTGCACGTCGGCACAGCTTTGTTCGGAGGGTGCGAGGGATTTCGCACCGTCGGTGTGATGCACGCTTGGCGCCGCCTGCCAAGCAGCTGCCATCACGACATGTTTGCTTGCCTGTGCTCAAAGCAGCAATCATCGTGAGAATGGCCCATTATAGGGCAGTTCTTGAGCTACTGACAAGAAACGCGATCTCTTGTGAAGAGAAAGATGCTGCCAGAGGAAGTGAGGACACCAACCTTAGGGTTGGCAATGTACTCGAGGGTGGGCATGTGAGAATATTGCCAGCGCTTGGAGAACGTAAAGACCGGCGCGAGGTGGGTCACAGGGATCGTCCTGCGGGCTCTCCCCCGGCGAACCCTCGCTTACTGCGGTGCAGTGTTGGAAGACGCGGGCAACCACTCGACAATCAAGGCAACGGGCCTGGAGCGGCAGTGAGCAGAGCCCACCTTGTGCGCTCCATACCCTCGTTCGCTTTCAACAGGTAAGTGCTCGCGATGTTTGCTGCGCAGTTTATGGCCTCCTCTTGAGGAGAGTCGTCTTCCGCTTCCACGTCAAGCTCTATCCAACAAGCACGGTCACAGACGGACTTAGAGCCGCCTCTTCCGCTTCCACGTCAAGTCTATCCAACAAGCACGGTCACAGAGGGACTTAGGAGCCGCCTCTTCCGCTTCCACGTCAAGCTCTATCCAACAAGCACGGCCACAGAGGGACTTAGAGCCGCCTCTTCCGCTTCCACGTCAAGCTCTATCCAACAAGCACGGCCACAGAGGGACTTAGAGCCGCCTCTTCCGCTTCCACGTCAAGCTCTATCCAACAAGCACGGTCACAGACGGACTTAGAGCCGCCTCTTCCGCTTCCACGTCAAGCTCTATCCAGCAAGCACGGTCACAGAGGGACTTAGAGCCGCCTCATCTGCTTCCACGTCAAGCTTGCTTCAGTTGACTGCATATCTTGCATCAGTAACGACGAGTTCATAACCACGCCCACAACTGCATCGCGTTCCGGACATCGAGCAACACGCCTTTCGCCCGGGTGGACTATCTATGAAGGCTCTTTTCACGCAGAACCCGCAATTCCGGTATTTGTCTTGCTGAATACCTTTCTCTGTTTTGAGAGAGATGTTTTGCAGCAGTGTATCTTCTGAGGAGCCCCATCTCGGCCGTGTTGCATCCAAGTCCCCTCCTGGAAAACGAGCTCCCTGTGCAGACAGAACGCAGCCCCGATATCCAGTTGTGTATAAACTAGACAAGATGTCGATCTAAAAGCTGTTGACAAAAGTTTGACAGCTTGCACGAATCGCCGCTCTGCCAGTGCCGACGACTATCGTAGCATTATATACCGTTGGCCGAAAAGTCTTGAAAACTACCGAACCACAGCTCGCAGAGCAACGATCACATTCTATATACAGTGCGACAGGATAGTCGCAGAGGCCTAGCAGCGTTCAAGCGTGTGGGCTATCCGTCGACGACTTATCAGCCATACGTTATTTAAGCAGTAGATTTCCTATTTTCAAATAAAGGCATTTGATTTCATTCAATCCCAAATAGGCGAAAAACGGGTACACAGACAGGAGCTCAATAAAACGAGAAAGTGATGCGACTCGATAGGAATGAACAACAGATCCCTTCAGAACACAAAAGCGAAGAATCTCGGCAACAAGCGCTGCACCTTCATATATTGGAAAACGTGCAGCAAGATTAGTGCTGCCATAAGCCCCAGCATGCGTCCTGACAGCACGCCCTTCCCTTGTGTGCCACGTTTTCGCACTGTGCTCGGAGAGCGGGGAACGGCATCGGCAAGAGAACGCCTCGAGGCTCTCATCGTTAAAGGCAGAAATTTCCAAATATCATCTAATTTTGGAAGTGCGCATTCAGGTTTCTGAAGAAGAGTAAATCGTATCTCTCACATCATGCCCACCTGATACCCGACAGAAGGGAGTAGTTTTATAAGAAGTTCATGGTTTAGTGGAAGAAACGAAATCATAAATGCATTTATGATTTCATAAACACGTTTTGATTACAGAATTGGCAGTATGACAGAGTTCTGATTTTTTCTGAGCAGAGACAAGAGATTTTTTCAGAGTTTCCGATGAAGACCGGATTTTATTTCGACAGACAATTACGAGACGGGATTCAGACTAGAGCTCGACAATAGTATGACACTTGCTGCAGACGTGAGACGTGACACTGGATTCCTGACATTTCTAGAGAGCCGCCCGTGACGGGAGACATTCTGTTAACTAGTAACCCTAAGACATTGTTGGCATTCTTAGGAAGTTTTTCCTGGAAATTACTGCTCTTTAGTAACACTCAAATTGATTTAATTTGTATTAGAAAGTTCTTGTCCAAATTAAACAAGATGGCCGCACCAGCTAAGTTGGCAATTTACAACGACGCCGGTGTCTTCAACCCCGTGCGCGCGTTAGCGTTCTTTCAGCGCTCGTTTCTAGTTTGGAACTCTCAGCGCATATACCGGACAATTTTCTGAGTCCGTATGTTACCTTTATCCAAACATTCCCGCAACTTATAGAGCTGGAAGCGTCTGTTTTGCCGTTCCCGACCAAGATGCGTGATAATACTTCTCATGTTCTCCGCGTTTCACTGGATTCTCGCTTGCGCGCAGCAGTGGACACGCAGGCCGCTCTTATCACGGACATTTTTTATGGAGCTTATTACTGCGTCTCTTGAAGCCTCCTTTCTTTCTTTCCTTGTATCCTGTTGCCGACGCGACAACGTCCATTGTGGCCGCGACGATTTTGTCACGTATTCCAGCGCAACCGTTCTGCTCTTACTTACGGTACCTGTGGGCTCCTCCCTTGCGCAAAAAACCGACTTCGGTATCAGCTTAAGCAAACGAGTTGTTTCGTAACCGCCACATCCGTGCTGTTTCTCGGAGCCTGTGCCTTACTATATTCTGATTGAGTGCAACGACGCTGGCGTGAGGAGTTACGGGTGGTGTAGACGGTGTGGCCTTACCGCGCACAGACATTGTGCGTGGGATCTTTTCGACAAGGGCCATTTTGCATTCCCGTTGGACGCGAGCTCACCACTCCTTTGCTCAGATTGCGTATTGCCCGCGCCGCACCTCGTGAGTAATTTTGCCGAGGCTACATCAGCGTTGGCAGTTACTGGTACACCACTTGAACGTTTGGTGGTTATCCCTAACCACACGACCCTTGCTGCCGACGCTCAGTTCCAGGCTTTGCAAGGGGCGAGTGAGATGTTCGTGGGTCCAGCTTATGTGTGGGGAGGCGACGCAGTGGCGGAGACGCCCGCAGACTTTTTTGGCATGCATTCGCAGCACGTCGAGCTTATGCCACGTGCTGTTCGTGGACTGCGCGAGGCATCGTTGAACTCCGTGGAGCGTGAGTGGACTGCACCACGCGGGGAGGGTAGCGACATGTTTGAGGCGGTTATGACAACGCCGCCCGTTCCCTCTCAAGCCGCAGCTCAAACCGCAATTTATGTTCCACCCGCTTTGCAAAACCCTGCCCCTCGCACCCTCATTTCATCTCTCCTACCCGTGCCTTCGCAGCCCGTTAACCCGCGGCCGGTGACTGCGGCCCACGTTCCGCTTCCACAGCCTCCAGCCGCAGTTGTGTTACCCGCGTCGCAACCGGAGGCACCCCAACTGGTGGCATTGCGCGGGCTTCCGCAGCGTCATCTTGAACCTGTAGAGGCAGCGGTTATTCCCTCATTCGCCGCGCTTATGGATGCCCCATTGCCGAGCGCGGGATTAGAGGAGCTGGTGAGTGGCTCGGTGGACGGCCTATCACTGGATGATCTGGATTCTCCCTCGGCCTTGCGGAGAGAGATGAGAGAGAACTACTCGGGCAACGGTGTTTCTAAAGCCGACAAGGCTGTTATGAGACGCACTATGCAGGTCGACACGCTGGGTGACTCCACGGAGTTCCAGCACACTCCTTTCCACATCTCCGAGGACCTTGTGACCACCGAGGGGAACAGGCTTAGAGTGCAGGATCGACTTCAGTTCCCTCGGCGAGAACGTTTCCTCACTTATTGCCGCAAGCGGGCGGCAGAGTGGGATTCTATTCTCCGATCAGGTTGTGGGGTGTTCTCTCCTGCACATAGTGCACATTTGGCACATCAGCGTACGGCCCTGCTCATCAAGGCCCGCTACGAGTACCTCGGTGAACTGGTGGAGCACGCCGCGCTCGAGTGGTCTTGGTGTTGTTGGGAGGGTGTCTATGTGTTCCTCACGGCTAAGTTCGTTGCCGCGTGGGAGACGCACCCTTTCTCGAAGGCCATTAAGCTGGACCGTGATTTGCTTCGTTTCCACAGCGGGGGTATGGTTGGTGACCGCCGTGAGGCCGTGCGCCATTACATTTCTGACACCGTGTACCCCACTCAGCTCATGGAGATTATGGTCAAGGTTGACCTGGGAGCGGTAGTGCCTTCTCCAGTGGTGGGCCGCGGTTGCCGTGAGATTGGTTCTTTGGCACGAGGGGCTTTGTTGCCCGCATGCAGAAGGCCGTCTCCTCGTAGGCAGCCGCCGGTGAGTCCGCCGAAGCGGAGCTTACAGGTCAAGGAGAAGACCAGTGACGGTGTGAAGAGGAAGGGTGTGCTCAAGCACGCCTTTTCAGGACCTCTCCGGACACCGTGCGAGCACACTGAGGTCGTCGCCTGAAGACTCGGCAAGCCGACACCAGGTGACTCAACATGCAAAGCAGCAGCCTCCGACCCGGTCGTGACCCCCCACTTATCTACTCCTTCTGCTCGGTTGGACTTTGGGGCACACTCGGGTCGGGCGGCAACTGGCGGTCCTAGTTCTGGGGCCGCCCACTGTGCTGTTCGTTGGGAGCTTGGTGGTCTCGTGTTGAACAACCAGTACTCAGTTCTGGAGGAACTTGATCCGGTGAACTTATGCACCGGTGTAGCTCTCAGTTCTGGTATTGGTGAGAGTGGTGGACTGGAACCCGAAGTTCTTCGGGTCAAACCACAGCCTGTTCAGGCAGTTCACACAGACCCTTTGGCAACTGGTCAGTCACGTGTTGGTGACTGTTCGGTGGAGCCTCAGTTGCGACACCCAGCCCTGGACCTTCTGCTCCGGGAGCTGTATTACTGGTATCCTGAAGGTTGCCCCGTACCAGCTGGAGCTCGGGGACTGGACCCCTTCACGGACAGTGCTCAGCTGTTCAAGAGCTACCTGATGCGGTATGGGCACCTGCTTTATGGCGGTGGGAAGCTTACACCGGCACTCTCACACCTCAAGTCTCGGCTGCATTGGAGCCGGCTGCGGGTGAAGGGTGAGAGGCGCCTCTTTCTAGTGGTGTACACGACAGACGGCTACCACCGCATGCTGGTGCTCAAGGTGCCGCCCCGGAAGTTCACCTCGGTGGAGGCCCGGAAGGCGCATGCTGAGCGCCAGATGACCTACCACGACACTGGTGATGGGCTGTATAGCCCAGGGGTCCGGTATCGGGAGGAGCTCTTCGACCACTTCCTGCCGTCCGAGGATGCTCTCCGACGGAGTTGTGTGGAGGGGCACCGTATGGCCTTCGTGACGAAGCCCCCGAGGTTCAAACGGGACAACCATCCGTCTTGCTATGAGCATGCCGACCGCTCCGAGGCAGATCTGCGGAGGAGTGCGGATGCGGGGGTCCTGGAAGGGCCGTTACACTACGAGCCCTGGTCGGTTACACAGCTCGGGTCCATCTACCAGCCGGAGAAGGACAAGTTCCGTAATGTCTGGAACGGCAGGTCTTCGGGTGTGAATCGGGCTATGGCACCGGCCACCGCGCGGTACGACTATCTAGAGGACGTCCTCTCACTGCAGAGGCCCAGCTGTTGGATGAGCGGCTGGGACCTCAAGGACGCCTTCTGGAACAACCCGCGGTGGCAGCCCCACTGTGACTATATGGGCGTGCAGTTCCCTGTGTCCAAGGACTTCTACCGGGCCCGGTACGACATGTTCGGGTTCGCGGACGCGCCTCAGCATCAGGCGGACATGGCTAGGGTCCTGAAGAGGTACCTTAATTCGGTGGTACACTCTGATGGGAGGTCACAGTGCACCGGTATCTTTGTGGATGACGGCCACACCGTGCACGACGGGGACATGACCCTACAGGAGGCCACGGCACGGGTGGAGGCGGAGTTGGACCGGCTGGAGGCGGTGGGCGTGAGGGCTTCCCACCACAAGACCCATTATCCGTCGGTGGTGAAGGATTATATTGGGCGGGAGATCCACTCGGTGCCGCAGCTGGTTACGGCTTCGCCTGCCCGGATCGCCAAATACACGGGCGCTGCTGATGTGCTGCTGGGCGCGGTACAGCCTGGTGGAGTGGTGCCTCGGAGGGACTTGGCCTCGGTGGTGGGCAAGTACCAGTTCCTGGCTCCTTTGATCAAGGGGGGGCAGAATATGCTGGTGCCTATTTATCGGGCCCGGGACGATTTCACGGCGCCCGAGGTTGCGGAGTGGGACCCGGCGCAGCGGTGGGGGCCCGATGTCACGGTGACGATGAGGCCCGAGGCTCGGCAGGGGCTGGAGCGGTTTGCTCATGCTGCACGCCAGGGGCCGACCCGTCGGTACTACCTGTATGAGGGCCGCCCGGAGGTCTCCGGTTGGTGGGATGGGAGGCACTCGGGTGACCGGCCCTATCTCACGGAGCATTGGGCCACCCCCGAGGGTGTGCCGGCGCCGGTGATGGATGCCTCTGGTTGGCAGGGCGGCATTGCGTATCGGGATTGGCGCCACATCTTGGCCTTCCCCGAGCATGAGCGGGCGCCGTGCAAGAGCTCCAACTTTCGGGAGGCTAGTACGGCGGCTGCTACGGTGGAGCTTTTGGGGCCGGATCACCGGGGTGGGTGCATGTTGCTCCGTACGGACAACACCACCACCATGAGCATGGTGAACAAGCAGGGCACCATGGCGCCGGACCTGTGGCCGGTGTGTGAGCGGATGTTCCGGGCGGCCGTTGAGTATGACCTGGAGCTGGCTGCGGAGCACATCCCCGGGGTCGAGAACACCCTGTCGGATGGGCTTTCCCGCTATGTTCGGCGGAAGGACTACTCTGACTGGCAGTTCAGGAGGGATGAGTTCCTCTCCGTGCAGGACATGTTCGCATGGCCGTTCACTTTGGACGGGGGAGCGGACCCGGTGGGCACCAATGCCCAGCTGCCCAGGTACCGGTCGGTGGTGGATGGGTTTGAGGACACGCCTGTGGACGGTGAGCATGTGTATGCCAACCCCGATTATGAGCGGGTGAGGCGGTACCTCGAGCACTTTTTGAGGTGCCAGAGACGGTCTCCGAGGACTACGGCGGGCACTTTTGTGCTCCCGGTGTGGGACACCTATGATTGGTGGCGCTTGCTGAAGGGGGCACGGCTGGTGCGGTGGTATCCGAAGGGCTCGGACCTGTTCACCTCGCCGGAGTGGAGGACCCTGTCGGAGGGTGATGGCACCTATGCATTCGGGCAGGACCGGGCATTCCGGGGCTCTACTCACTGGCCGGTGGTGGTGGTACACTTCCCCCCGTTGCTCTCTGGCAAGAGAGGCCGTTGCGTGCCTGAAGCTCGTGGTGGACCTGCTTCGATGCGAGCTGGGCGGTTCGTGCCAGTCCTGTCGGGGGACCCGGCAGCCGACCGTGTGCTTCTGTCTCGGGTGCCAGCGACTCGTGTGCCGAGTCTGCGCCGGGGTTGAGGTGGGCCTCACAGGCATGGTGAGGTGTGGCACGTGCTGGCTGGTGTCAGCTGGCTGGCGACCGGGAAATGAGGCTCTGGTGAGGTTGGTCACCGGGATGCTCGCTTTGCGGACGAGGCCATCGGCGGACCGAGTGCATTGGCGGGGTGTCCGGGACATCACCTTCTTCCTGGGCCACTGATGAAGACTTATCTGATTAGCCGGGTTCCGAATCGTGCCTTTGGACATGTGACAGATGGTGGGACAGCAGACCTGGGCTGACATGCTAGTCAGCTCAGTATCTGCAGTTTTGGGATTCGGATTCCGGCAATTCAAATGTGTACTTATCACCTGAAGCATTCATTGTGCCTTAAAGACATGAGACAAAAATATGCACTGCAAAGAAAGATTACAGAATTGGCAGTATGACAGAGTTCTGATTTTTTCTGAGCAGAGACAAGAGATTTTTTCAGAGTTTCCGATGAAGACCGGA
This sequence comes from Cymbomonas tetramitiformis, assembly GCA_001247695.2. Classification (NCBI taxonomy): domain Eukaryota; kingdom Viridiplantae; phylum Chlorophyta; class Pyramimonadophyceae; order Pyramimonadales; family Pyramimonadaceae; genus Cymbomonas; species Cymbomonas tetramitiformis. The sequence goes on along the minus strand of LGRX02010233.1, from coordinate 50,700 downwards.
TTTTATTTCGACAGACAATTACGAGACGGGATTCAGACTAGAGCTCGACAATAGTATGACACTTGCTGCAGACGTGAGACGTGACACTGGATTCCTGACATTTCTAGAGAGCCGCCCGTGACGGGAGACATTCTGTTAACTAGTAACCCTAAGACATTGTTGGCATTCTTAGGAAGTTTTTCCTGGAAATTACTGCTCTTTAGTAACACTCAAATTGATTTAATTTGTATTACCCGACCCAGCCCACCCGTGGGACAGCAGACCTGGGCTGACATGCTAGTCAGCTCAGTATCTGCAGTTTTGGGATTCGGATTCCGGCAATTCAAATGTGTACTTATCACCTGAAGCATTCATTGTGCCTTAAAGACATGAGACAAAAATATGCACTGCAAAGAAACGGGTGGGGGTGTCATCACGCTGTCAGCAAATGCCGAATCCAGAATTCAGTTCTGGGAAATCGAGTTCACATTTCACATCTGGCTGACGCTGGCTGACGAAATCATAAACACGTTTTGGCAAAAATCATAAAGACGCCCCCGTCATTACTGGTGAGACCAGAGTTTACGAGCTGCGGCCGCTGCGCGGCCGATCGCGATTTTCGACACGACAAGAATGGAAAGCAGCTCGTAAACTCTGGTTCTTTTCGTGTTTTGGGCTGAATTTCGCTACCTTTTTTCTTCCGAACTGCCGCACGGACCGCAACAGAACGGATTTTCGACACGTTATTGAGATGTCTAGAATTGTTTGAGGGACCTGTAGCGAAAATTTTCCAAGAGTTAATGCCCCATAGATAATAGATAGTTTGAAACACATACAGGGTAGAATATTCTGTATATCAGTGTTTTAATACTATCGCTGCGGTACGCAAAAATATGAGGCTGAAACGGTGATACGAATATGTCTATAAAAGATATAACATATGAGAGTAAGAGAGTCTAAGTAGCTTATGCTACGTGCGCTGTGTAAAGTTGTACGAGTACGGCTACGGTAATGCTCGAGTACTCTAACACGTGGCTCGCGGTCACTATCGCTGTGACTCGCGGTCTCTGTCGCTGTGACTCGCGGTCTCGAGCCGAATAATGCAGTCATCTGTCACATGTATCGAGGAATGTCATACAGGGGGCAGTACTATATATCTAGTCCCCCGTGACACCACCACATTCTGTGGATGTGTGTGGCAGTGGCATGGTAATGTAAGACAAGCAATATATCAATATACTCGAAGACGGAGCAAGCATAGATCAGGCATTTGCATTGGCAAGAACTGGTCCTACTGGTGCCTCCGGGTCTTTAGAAATAGACATGCTCGCAGAGGCCCACCTTCCCTCGCCTCGGGTCACCCTATCAAGTTCTGCCGCTGCAGTGATGCTAAGACAATCTCGTCCTGTCGTTGTTGTTGTTGTAGTTGCTGTTGTTGGGCATGTAGTTTCTGTGCTTCAGCTGCTCGTAGCTTCTCCTTCAGCTTAACACCCCGGTCCTTAATATCCAAGAGGCGGGCAGTGAACTTGTCGATAATGGGAACCCCGTGTTTGGTGGTAGGAAGGGCTTTAGTGAAAATGTCAGCCTGATTGTCATCGGTCGGAATCCAGACCGGGGTAAACTTCCTGAGGGGCCCCTGACACCAGTTCCTAACCGCGTGGTACCGAACCGCAATGTGTTTGAGCTTAGTAGAGAGTGCCCGCTGAGTGACCAAAGTCTGAACTGCTGAGTTATCTACATTGATGGTGATGGGCTCAGCTGAGGGAAAGAACTCTGACAGTGTGTTGTAGATGGCCAGGGCGGAGGTGTAGGCTTCTGACATGGCGACATACTCTGCCTCTGTAGAGTGAAGGGCGGTGCATGATTTCTGCTTCTTTGACCACCAGTCAATGAGCATACCGTGAAAGTAGAGACAGTAGCCGGAAACTGAGTTCCGTGTGGCAGTGTCTCCTGCATGGTCTGAGTCACAGAACGCTGTGAGTTGGGGTGTTGTAGGGTCAATAGCCATAGCAAGTGTGTAGTCTCTGGTGGAATAGGCATAGTGAAGGATCCGCTTGGCAGCGGTGAGGGCCTCAAATGTGGGCTGGTGGCAGAACTGAGCCAGATACGTGACGTGGTAGTATATGTCGGGTCTGACTGTCCGGGCTAACCAGAGCAGAGAGTAGATCAAGGATCTGAGGGGTGTCTTAATGGACCTGTCAATGGCATCAGGTGGGGGAATGGGGAGGGAGAGACCCTCTGTCATCGGTGATCGAGGTGGCTGCTTATCCGTGTCTATGCTAAACTTAGCACACAGATCTGTGATGCTCCGCTCGTGTGAAAGCTCAATCCTGGTCGGGCATGACTCTCCTGTAGGAAGTGTCTCAGTCTGGACATCAACCTTGAGCTGGAGGAACTGGTTGAGGACACCAGAGTAGGTGGCCTGGAATGTGGACATGATGTCAGTGTGAAACCGGGCTCTGGACCGCTCATCGGCACAAGCCACAATGAAGTCATCAACGTAGATGAGGACTGTGAAGAGCTGACCGTCAATCCAGCCGATGTACAAGCACTCGTCATATGTGGACCTGCTGAGTGTAGGGTAGCGGTCTGTCATGAACCTGTGTGCGGTCTCTGACCAAAGTCTGCCTGAGGTCCGATGTCCGTAGAGTGCCTTCTTCATATAGGCACCTACATATCCTAGGGGATGGACGTACCCCTTCGGAAACCTGACATAGTACCGCTCATCCTCAGGTATTAGAGCCTGGAGGAAAGCCTGAGAGACATCATAGTGGTATGGCATGAGTCTGTGTGTCAGGCAGAGCGCTAGTAGGAGTCTGAAGGTGGTGAGCTGAGGTGTAGGGGCAAAGGTCTCCGCCTCCTCATAGAAGGTGCGGTCCATGTCTCCTCTGGTGGTGCATCTGGCCTTGAACTTGTCAAGGGAGCCGTCTGTCAGCTTCTTGAGCTTAAAGACAAACTTACTGGGGAGGACGGTGGAGCCTGGGGGGAAGGCGGTGACTGGATCGGCCCTGTCTGGCTGAAGTATGCCGTCAATCTCTGACTGAATGGCTTTGTGCCACTGTCTCCAATTAGGGCTGAGCCGAGCCTGTCTGTATGTAGCAGGGTCTGGCTCGTCCATGAAGGCATCACTCGGGAAGTCTGCGGAGTCTGATTCTGCGTCTCTGAGGGCAAGGAGCATGGCCTTCTGGTCTGGGGAGATGATGACAGCATCGGTGCCTGCATACTGGGTGGAGTGTGAGTCAGCAGAGTCGAAGTACACCTGGTATCTGTGCTGGACCTGAGGCTTATGGTCTACAGACACGAAGACTGCAGGGTGATACTTCTGTCGGTCAGCTGGCTTAGCCGAGTACATAGCAAAACACGGGTAAAAGACATTAGGTGCCCCATGTTTGTGTCTGTGCTTGAGAAAGCTGATGAGAGTGGCATAGTGGCTCTTGGCCAGCTGGAGATAGTGTATGAGCTTTACCCAGACTGGATGTCTGAGTTTAGCACACTGGACCTTGACATAGGCAAAGGTCTCTGACTCGTGGGTGCTGCATGCAAGCTCGAGGATGTCGGGGGAGGAGAGGGCTGTGGGGCGTCGGATGGGGTACAGCTTCTTTGTGAAGATAGCTGTGGAGGCGGGATCAACCAGAGTGTTGTGCGTGTTGGCAAGTGTCTTAGCCATGAGAGCAGGGTCAGTGACAAACGTAGGCCTAGAGAGAGCCTTGAGTTTTCCTTTCACTGTGTCAAGGCATAGATAGTTGCCTGGTGTGAGATTCCCGACATAGCGGTATGGCTTGCTCTTAGGCTGTAGCTTAGCCGAAGTGTCAGCTTTAGCTCCTGCCTTAGAGCGCTGTGCGGGGTCCTGCCAGACATTGCACTCGGACCAGAAGGGCCGGAGCTCGGTGTAGTCGAAGTGACGGCCGGTGTATCTGAGATGAGGTGTGTCCATTCCAATGTGCTTGTTAGGCATAACATTGAGGACTGTGTTAATGGCATGGAGTGCAGCAAGAGGCCATGTGTACAGCGGGGCATCATATGCGCGCATGGTGTTGTTCATGATCTTCTGCATGTCCCTCCAGAGCACCTCAATCTGAGCCTGGAACTCGTGCATGTATGGCGGACCGGTCTCATGACGCATGCGGTACTGTCGGAGCAGTGTCTTCATCTCCTCCGATGCGTACTCTGTGGCACAGTCTGTGTGGAAAGTGATGGTCTCTGGTGTGAAGCCGTGGGACTGAATGTCATCAAGGACAGACTGGAGGTGGAAGTGTTGGCCTCCCTTAGAAGGCGAGGCAAATCCGAAGGCCTTTTTAGTGACGGGGCACTTAAAGGCACTGATGAAGACAGACTCGTCATAGCCAGGGGGTTTGCATGGGCCCCAAATGTCAGCAAATATGTGTTGGAATGGCTTGGACTGTTCCCATTTGACAGGCCGGTGGTTGGCTGGCAAAGCCGGAGGTGGTCTGCGGTTGGCTCTGTCAAATACATTAAAGGGTCCTGGGCGTTTGGCATTCCAGGTGTTGCAATGAGCACACCCGCAGCCTGACAGGATAGTCCTGAGTGTCTTCATGGAGAGGTGTCGTCTGGGTACTGCAAACTGAAGCCCCTGTGAGAAGAGGTGAGCAATGTACTGGTGTGAGTAGTGGCCCAGACAGGCATGGAGGTACTGATGAGGGTCAATCCTGGGGACTGTGGTGGCATCCTTGAAAAGGATGATGGTGTCGAACGGAGCCCCCTGGATGAAGACACGGTCAGCACCGCCCTCCTCTCCTGCATCTGTGAGGTCCTGGGGGGAGTAGGTACCAGCGCGAGGGCGGGAGAAGAAGCCGGGTGTGCCTGCTGGGATGGTGGCTATCTCCTGAAAGTGATAGGTGAGTGGCCACCAGGCTGCAGATGGTGACTTCCGGAGACACATCGTGTATGAGGTGTTATTAGGGTCTAACCAGAAGTCCTCTAGCATCTTCATCAACATCCTTTGGATGATGGAGTTGATGAAGGGCGGGTTGGCCCAGAAAGAGCGCCCGCACCAGACATGGTCCTCAGCAGGGTCCTCGAGGGAGTAGTAATGCTGGCACTGTGTGTTACCCCGTGGGTAGGGGATGCCGTCTGTGTAGAGGTCTGTGTCACAATAGCCGTATGGACTGTGCTGAGCAAACTGTCTATAGGCGGACCTAGCAACCATCCAGTCGACTGTGCCCTTCTCTGCAAGCTCTGAAGGGGCAGGCTGCAGGAGGGGTCTCCTCTGTGCTATGGAGTGGGCAGATGGGGTGGCTCGCCAGCTGCTGGGGTGTACAACATAGTCTCTGCCAGTGTCATAGAGGTCAAAGAGAGAAGCACCGTGGTGCCATGTGAGGTCGATGAAGTCAGGGGCGCGGGCCCCGTGTCTGAGCATCTGGCGGACTGAGAGGAGGTTTGGGGCATTCGGATCATAGAAGGCTTGGAGAAATGGGAGTGTGATCCAAGTGCCGTCGGTGTACTGGAAATCAATGGAGGCTGTGTCGACACTGTGAGGCTTGTAATGCTGATCCGAGGCTGTGGTCATGCTGGAGGTGCACGGGGACAACTCAGTGAAGAGCTCCCTGTTATTCAGGAGGAGATGTGAGGCTCCTGAATCTACAAGGAGGTGCCCGTGCGTGTTGGAGGCACGGCGGCCTTTCCCAAGCAGAGGGAGGAACACCGGTGTGCCGTGGTGACAGTGCGGGGCACCGTCGGTGCAGCTGAGGTCTCTCCCCACGGCGCTGCAACCGCAGGGTCGTAGACCTCAATGCTGATCTCTGGGGCCCAAATGGTGGTCATCAAAGACCTCAATCTGGGCCCAATCCTCCTCAGGGTCTTCGGTGCAATATGAGGGGTGTGTTCGGCTGTAGTTCTCAAGGAACTGATTAAGCTGGTGGAAGGAGGGAGATGGCATAACTGAGAAATCCCACTGAGAGTGCTCTGGGGAGTGTGAGCTGTTTGGCCGTGGCCGAGGTGTGTCAGTGCGGATCGAGGTGTCTGCCATGAACTGCTTCCACTTAGTAGTGGTCTCCGAGGTGTCCTCCTGAGATTCAGGGATAGGAGGGAAGTGGAAATCCGGTGTGACGGCACAGGCCTGCACTGTGGACGGGACCGGGGGCTGCATGTGTGTGTCTGAGGTAGCAGCCAGCCGGTCAGTGTCCACCAATGCAGGCAGGGTGCCCGCTGTAGCCCGTGTAGTTGCCCTATCGGCAGTGGGCTGAGCAGGCACCGTACCGTCAGTGTTGGATACTGGAGGAGGAGGAGGTGTGTGTTGGGGCGGATAGCCCTCGGTGTCTGACTCGGAGCCTGAGTCGGAGACATCGGCCCACCAGCCAATACTCTCAAGCCCGGGGTATGGTGTATAATCCAAGGGGGCTGGGGAGCTGTCAGGGGCACCGAGTGTAGGCGGTTGCTCGGTCGGAGGCCACTGTAGTGTCGGCCTCGAGAGCTGTGCTGAGAGATGTAGGGGTGTCAGCGGTGGTTGCACCGTCAGTATAGACGGTGTGATCGGTGGGCGTGCCCACAAGGGCCTCATCGGCACTGTGTCCCAGGGGCAGTGTGGAGGCAGCTGCTGGCTCACAGAGTGTGGTGGGAGCTGCGGCGACACCACCGGAGGGCAAATGTGGCGTGTGGTTGGCCGGTGCCATAGCACTGGCGGAGGCCGCCTGTGGAGAGGCAGTAGCTGGTGCGGCAAGGCCACTGGAGGTCGGCTGAGGTGAGGCAGTGGCCGGTGCCGTGGCACCACCGGGGGCCGGCTGAGGTGAGGCAGTAGCCGGTGCCGTGGCACCACCGGAGGCTGGCTGTGTGGAGGCAGTAGCCGGTGCCGTGGCACCACCGGAGGTCGGCTGAGGTGAGGCAGTAGCCGGTGCCGTGGCACCACCGGAGGCTGGCTGTGTGGAGGCATTGGCCGATGCCGAAGCACTGGCAGAGGCCGGCTGTGAGAAGGTGGTAGCCGGCCGAGGTGACATATAGAATGTGTATGTCAGTGTTATGTGCAAAAGTGTGAGGAGCACAGCAACCGTGAAGGAGAACCAGTGCATGGCAATGGCTACTAGGGTGCGTGTGACCGAGGGAGTGTTACAGCCAGGCTGTGGTGCGGCGGTGTGTACGGCAGCAGTGTGAACCAGATCTGTATGCGTGCCCTCCCAATGCATCCCGATCCCAGGCACTGCAGTATGGATGTATGCAGTGTCAGGTGCAATTGTGGTGGCTGGGGGGGATACCAGTGGCCCGAGGCTCGGGCTGGTGGCAGTCGGGAGGTGATGATGGTGGTGGGAGGGAAGTGGTGGAGGTGGGAGGGGTGGTGGCAGTGTCCAGAGTGTCCTCGGAGATGTCGGAGGCCACTGAGGTGGTGCCGGTCAGGAGGTCGGTCAGGTAAGGTACAGGGCACTGGGTGTTGCAGTCCACGGTGATGTCTGTCTGGACTGGGGCGGTGGCGGTGCTGTTGGCCGAAGCCAGTGACTCAGCTACCTGGTGCTGCCGGTCAAGCTTCTGCTGCTGCTGTCTGGCCTTCTTCTGCTTCTCCTTGTCCCGCTTCCTCTGCCGCTTCGTCTTCTCCCAAGCCGGGTCCTCGTGGTCCGGGTCCTCCCTCAAGTCAGTAGCCGTGACGGTGTCAAAGTACCTGAAGGCAAAGAGGGCGGGGGGCTCCAGCTGGGGGAAGGAGAACTGGGTGTCGGGTGGAGAGGCGGAGGGGGAGAGAGAGCTGAAGGGATTGGGGGAGAAGTGGTTGACCGAAGCCGAGGGAGGTGGGTGAGGTGACGGGCCAGAGATCTGAGGGATCCAGGGCTTACTGGTGAGGGCGGGCCACTCAGTCTCATCATCTCCTGGTCTGCCTGGAAGCTGACTGCCTTAGCTGGATGGTGCAGCTCAGAGCGGTGGGGGGCGGAGGGGGTGGCTGCTCTGAGCTGTGCAACCTCCTGCCGGAGGGCTGCCAGCTCGATGTGCTGGCTGATGCACTGTCGGAGGGGGGCAGGGGTGCGGTGGGGGGCAGGGGTGCGGGTGTGGAGGGACGGGGGGCGGAGACATGGTTCACGGATGGAGGGGGGCCGGCTTTTACCCACATGTCGGCCTCCTCAGCCAGTGTGCAGGGACAGCCGAACCTGCCGAGGGAGTGGGTGACGGTCTTGCCGTGCTTGAACTTGCAGGAGCGGCAGGGGTGACCGATGGACTTGTCATTGGGGTCGGAGGGGGTGAACTTCAGGCCATTCCAGGTGCCAGAGGGGGTGGAGTCCTTGTTGGTGGAGCCGGCGTGCTTGAGCTTGGCCGCCTTGTAGAGGGCCTTCTCGTGCTCGAAGAAGTCAGCTCTGGTGCCGCCCCGTAGTGGTGAGCGGGGCCTGGATGGGGGTGGTGTGGTAGCCCGAGGGTGCGTGTCCTTGCCCCCCTTGCCCCCCTTGCCGCCCCTCCCACCAGGGTGCTTCTCCTTCGGCTTGGGCTTGTCAGCCGAGCCCCGCCCCCCCTCACGGACTTCCCTTGTCATGGAGGCAGCTCGGGGGCGGGATGAAGAGCCAGGGAGCTGGGAATGGTGGGCAGAGCCCTGGGTGTACCATACCTTCCCGATGGCCTCAATGAACTTCTGAAGACCACCGGGGTAGCCAGAGGCGGTCAGGCGGTTGTCCTCCTCGTAGGTACGGATGACCTCGAAGTACAGGGGGATGTTGAAGAGGTGCTCGGCCGTGTCCTGGGAGGCCCGTAAGATCTCGATGAGGACCTCCTGCTCCTGCTGTCCAGAGAAGGCGGGGTGGAGCTGCCTGTGGTTGCCAATGAGGGTGGTGAAGGTGTTGAGCTTCACGGCGGGGTCCTCGGACTCAGAGATTCGGAGGGCTTTGGCCTTGGTGAGGAAGGAGTTGTCCAGGGAGGGGGGGTAGGTGATCAGGCGGCAGTGCACGTGCAGTAAAAGCAGCCTGCCGTCCACTTGCTTGAGCCTGCGGGGAGTCCCTCACAATTTGTTGTGACAACACAATTTGTGTGTTGTTACAAGTGGCTGCAAGTAGAAGTTGAGCCAGAAGACCGTTGGAGATACCGTCGTAGGCCTCGTCCTTCAGTCGGCGTTGAAGATTAAGTAGTGCTGGGGCGTGGCCAGGTCGAGTGGCGGTGAGGACACGGGTCAGGGCGTCACAGAACCGCTTGAAGACAATGTCGCCGCCCGCGGTGAGAAAGTTCAATTGAAGTTCTCGTTGGTGTTGACGCTCGTGAATATCCGTGAGGGCGTAGTAGGCGGTCTTCAACTGCTTCAGAAGTGGAGTGACGTCGGGGGTAGTGGAGCGGGTGTTGTAGGCGCTCGTGTTGTCGTCCATGATGTGCTTGATCTTGGTTGGAGGAAGTGGTTGGCCATCTCGATGTTCCAATGGCGTTACTTCTGGAATAGTGCCCAATTCCTTGGTGGTGTCAAACATCTTGTCCGAAGTAATTACGACTGAAGATGGCGTCGAAGATGAAGTAGTTCTACTCGCCACAGTGCGAGCCAGTAGTAAGGTGGCGTTGACGCACTCGTCTCGGACTTTGATTAAGTCGTTGATGATGGTCTCGTTGAGTTGGTTGATGTCGTTGAGTTCCTCCTTCGTGACGTAATTCTCGTGGATCTCGTCGGATTGGGCAGATGAACGCCGAAATACTAATCCAAGCGAGGCGACGGTGGTGGAGAGCTCAGCGACAGTGGCGGTGATTGCATGAACATCTTGAAGAAGGGCGTTGATCGTGATGGAGACTTCTTCGATTGTTGGAGATGGCGAAAGAGGTTGACGTGAAGTAAATAAACGTCGTTGAGCATGTAGATTACGCTCTTCGGTTGGTGGTTGGGATCCCGGAGTTGTAGTTGGCGTGAACGACGACATGGTAGACCTTCCGGACCGTTGGAGTTGGTGGAGGTGACGATGTTGCGCAAGTCGTTCTCGTAGGGTTGGAGATGTAGATTTTCTTTAAGTTTTGTCAATTTTTAAAAAAATTGCCAGCGCTTCCGCGGTAAATGCTCGTAATGAAGCTAAAAACTAAGGCGTCCCCAAAATTTAGCAGAGCATGTGATAATTAACCAACGCGCTTTGACATTGAAGTTGAAAGAAAAGCCGAGAGGGCAATCGTAGCTGAATTCCCACTCATAAAAGGTTTGGGCAAGGTAAAATTTACGCCGGCCCGACCTGCGGAGTCCGGAGTGTTAGTGCAAGCGGAAAAGGCAATTTTCAAGTAATTTTGCTGACTGCCAGTTCGAAACGCGTTTGACGGCTAATTTGAAATCCGGAGTGTCATCAGAAATTGCAGTGGTGCGTCGTGGTCAAACATAACCTAATAGATAGTTTGAAACACATACAGGGTAGAATATTCTGTATATCAGTGTTTTAATACTATCGCTGTACGCAAAAATATGAGGCTGAAACGGTGATAATATGTCTGTAAAAGATATAACATATGAGAGTAAGAGAGTCTAAGTAGCTTATGCTACGTGCGCTGTGTAAAGCTGTACGAGTACGGCTACGGTAATGCTGGAGTACTCTAACACGTGGCTCGCGGTCACTATCGCTGTGACTCGCGGTCTCTGTCGCTGTGACTCGCGGTCTCGAGCCGAATAATGCAGTCATCTGTCACATGCATCGAGGAATGTCATACAGGGGGCAGTACTATATATCTAGTCCCCCGTGAATAGATACGCTTAGAATTTATCTTGTGTCTTTAGACCGTAAGCATCCTTGAGAATGGTCGCTCCAAAAGCGCGTTTTGCGCACACGAAATGCGTGAGTAATTGGTGGCGTACAAGCGCAAATCTGCACGGGTAGATGCGCGCGACCGCGGAATACTAGTCCTAAGGTGAAATATTTTCCACTTTTCCTTGTCGCATCCTTCACATATGCGCGTGGGTATGGAACTATACATGGCTGATAGGTTAATTATCTATCCATAGGATTGGCGCACCAAACCATGCCTAAAAACGTCCACACCTCATGAAACCACGCGCTTAATAGCTCTTTCGAAGGGTATAGTGTCCACAACAAATTCTAGCTGGACATTTTCATGGAGATCTGCAAGATTTCGAGCGGTCCGAAGTGTACACGAGGTGGATGCAAGGGGCGACCAAGGTAGTGGTGGCGACAACGGCTTTCGGGATGGGAATTGATAAAGCAGATGTGCGGTGGATTGTGCATCACTCTATGGCGCATTCACTTGATGGGTACGTTCAAGAGATCGGACGAGCGGGTAGAGATGGAAATGATAGCACATGTTTGTTGCTATACTCGGCACAAGATTTTAATAAGCTTGCTTTGTCCCTTATATATACAACCAACACGACACGCCCGCAGCCGCATCCGTTCAGCCATCAACTACGAGATCAACGCACACCACTACCGCACCCACTCGGCCATCAACTACTAGGTCAACGCCCCACCACCACAGCCATTCAATCGTCAACTACGAGGTCAGCACCCCCACAGCCGCATGCATTCAGCCATCAACTACGAGATCAACGCACACCATTGCCGCATCCACTCGCCCCATCAACTACGAGGTCAACACGCCACCACACCACAGCCTTCCAACCATCAACTACGAAATCAACACGCCCACGCCGCATCCGCTCAGCCACGGAACTACGAGATCAACACGCCCACACCGCGCTGCTCACCACCGAACTACGAGATCAACACGCCCACAGTCGCATCCGCTCAACCACTGATTACGATATCAACACGCCACCGCCACAGCCATTCAGCCATCAACTACGAAATCTACGCACCCGCAGCCGCAATCACACGTCAGCATCAACAATCACGCTCATGTCACCACGCCACAACCACTTCTTGTCTTGCCAGCTGATGTCTCCCAATCCATACGCCATCAGCGGGGGGGGGGGAATATATTTAAAAAACTTGCCCTCCAATGCCACACCCACATCTCAAACCCAAAATCCCTCACAACACCCCACACTCAACCACAGCAGAGATACACCGCCATTTTAGCACCCAGCAATACCCCCACGTCCCGCCAGCCCCTACATTGCCGCCCCTTGTTCATAATCGCGACAGCTGTCACAACTATGAACACGCTTAGAAGGGGTCCCTCGGGCACCCCTGAAAGGCCTGTCACACCCCCCATATTTAGTCACGCTACCGCAGCCCATGTCAGACCCCACCGCATTTGCCCCCATCGCGCCCGTCTCAGCCGACAGCAAACGCCCCAACCATGACCCCCTTTTTCAGTAATTGTCATTCCCCCCTCAGTCACGGTCCTACCCCAGTTCATTGTCCGCTCGAGCGCCCGGAGCATATCACGTTCACCCTCCAGCTCAGATCTCCCTCCCAGTTTAAATCATGCACAACGCCTCGCCAAGCGCTACATCGACGTCGCCGCGACCAGCCCGTGCCGATCCGCGAGCACCGCGCAGAGCGTCAAGCACGACATCACGCGAAGTGACATCACGACACGACCACACATGACGTCTCGGCGATGCATGACAGGGCAAACGCAAGCGCGCGTTGACACCAAACGCCGCTGTCACTGGGAACCAATGGTCACAGGGCATCCGAAACGACAATGGCATTCACGGACTTCCACTATGCTCGCTTGAGTATTTAGCTAGCTCCTGCTTTCGAAAAGTTAGATCCGAACCTTTCAAAACCATTCTGCGGGACAGTGATATTTGCCTCTTGTGGCCTAGTATTAAATGTGATATATACATACATATGCTTCGAATCCACATGAGAGCTTTGTCACTAGCAGTTTGTAAGAGTCTGGTTCGGATCCCCAGAGTGCCGGCACGCCACTCTGATGTATGTGCGAAGCCGTGCCGGGGTGTTTGCTTTATCTGTGAATTGCCCCCTGTGTTGCTCGTTTGCCTTTCTGCTTTCCTTGCTTCCATCTGAGCCTGAATCCACAGTTTGCGAGTGCAAGTTAGACCCGCGCCCGTTTTGCGAATCTACGAGCCGGCGCGGCAGACGAGCGCGTTGCCGCCTGACATGTTTTACGTAGCACAGCAATAGACATGCATATCGCTGTTCCGCAGCGGTGGAGATCCGCAGCTGTCCGAAAACGTTCGCGAATTCAGGACACGCTCGTGGATTCCCACAGAGGGGCATTTTTCCCGTTGAGCGCCTAGCGGCGAGATAGCCCGAAGCTGCGTTTGTCATAAATTCACACCCGTGACGGCGAACCGTTACAGGCACTCTCAGCGGTATGCACGCGTGTGCACGATGCGCCCGGCCTTTTTGTACCATATTTTGCACCATTTGCTATGCGAATTCGAACCTCGCAGGGCTTGCTTGCCGAATATGCTCAAACCGGCGTATGTGACCGGCGTTTGGGAATGCACAACCGTAGCCGCGCTAACTCGAGCCATGACACCTGACTTTTGCCGTTTGACGAGGTTGTAGCCGAACCCATGTTTTTCCCGCAGTTTGTATGATGTTTACCTTTGTGAATTCGACCTGCGCAGGCTGTGGCAACGTTGAATTCCCCGAACGGACCTGGGTGACAGGTTGTGGGAATTCACGGCTTACGGCGCGCCAGCTCGAGTCCGAACACCTGACTGCAACCTTTTGACAGCATTGCAGCCGAATGTTTTTTCCTTCAGTTTTCATTGTGTTTGTATTTGTGAATTCAACCCTTGTGGGCGTTGGCAGCGGTGAATTCCCCGACGGGCCTGTATGACAGGTTGTGGGAATTCATGGTTGGCGACGCGCCAGCTCGGGTCTGGACACCTGACCCATGCCTTTTTGCCATACGTGTGCTCGAAGCACGCCTTTGCCCGCAGTTTCTTTCATAATTTTCGACGTGAACTCGTGCTCGGCTGCTCGAAGGGCACCAACTTGGCCTTGTGGCAGGTTGGGGGCATTCACCGCAGGAGCCGCTCGTGCTGCGACCTGGGCGCACGACACGCGAGCCGCAGTGAATGCCCAATTGCAAAGTGTTGTTTTGTTCTGCTGGAACGGTACCACCTAACAGGGTGCCGAACCTCTTCGTTGGTTTTGAAACCTCTATTGATATATATCTAAAAAATTTCCCCCGTAAACAACCCGCGCACCCAGACACCGCCACCCCGCACACCCGAGACCTCTGCAGCCTTGCCACCACGCCACCCGCCACGACACAGCGTTGTTCATAATCGCGACATACTAACTCACAAACGCAAGATGTGGGTCATGAACGCTTGAAAATCATGAAGGAATATTGTGATGAGAAAAAGGTATGCCGCCACAAGAAGATAGCGATGTATTTTGGAGATGCGAACGTCGGTAAGGCGAATTGCAGTAGCAAGTGCGACATTTGCAGGGCAAGGGAACGTACGACTTCAAAGAAAAGGAGAAAGACAGAGCCGGTAGTACCGATCACGGCGCGTAGCCGAAGTAAGAAGGCTAGAAAAAGTATGTAACTCGTTGAAGTGAACATCATCAATATCTATATAATTGTATATATCGACATGTTGGGTGAAATGGATATACGTGGCAACCGTATTGCTGGAATCTGTATAGGCAGCCCTGACTGGGAGTCCCGGTGCAGGCCCCTATGACAGACCCCTAGGACCAACACTGGACCGCTGACTGATCTATAGGTTCGTGCCGTGACACACGCTGTGTCACAGGTAGGCTAGTATCCGAGACCGTTGAGAGACCGTTCCGGGTATATCTAGCTTAGGGTTTATTATCTTATGAGAGTTTTATCCACACAGTTCGGGACCCTCTGATATCTAGTGAACTAGGATATTCCGGTAGGTCGTGGCCCCATCCACGCTTTATTCCACTTGCTAGTTTGGCCATGATTGGCTAAACGGCCGCTCGGAGAGGTGGTGCGCGTTTGCACGTTTGGGCATTAGTGGAGATTTTCAGATGAGCGGCTTGCGGTGAGCGACTTGAGCCGCAGCTATGGGGTGCCGGCTTGGATTGGGTTTCGTCGTCGCAATGTTCACTATTCGCGGTTCTCTGCTCGCTCTGATCCTGCCTGCTGCCGTGTTTTGGGCTGGTGACCTTGGCACCTTTGACTTCGACGACATCTTCCTTCGCCCCTCGCTAGCATGGCCCGACCGCTCTTTCCGTGTCTGTGACGTCACATTTTCTCCGCGGCCCTACCCAAACGTGCTGCAGCGTACCGCCTCCCCTCAGGCTTTTCTAGAGATGGGAATGACGACAAGATCCAAGAAGTCCCTCACGAGGGACAGTGACATCGATGCCTCTTTGAGGTTGATCGACGGGGTGCGGAACACACCAACAGCGGCTACGCCTTTTGTTCCTACCCCCAACCCTGCATCAAACGTAGACGAGGACGTGGCCGTCAGGCGTTACCTGCAGGAGCAGTCCAAGCTCGTCGACGAGATCTACAAAGCGCGACTCCATCGGGCTTGGGCCAAGAGTATCCGTGAGGATATTCTTGGTGACAAGAAACATCATTTTCGCGGTACGGACGACGCTGGCCTTCTGTCCGACCTGGTGGTGCAGCTGCGTACGGAGTTTCAGTCGGCCGGGCTGGAACTGTGTACCTTTGACCTCGACGACCCTCTGGCACCCGTGGTCAACAAAGTGAATGGGCTTCTCTACGACGTCCTTGCCCTGGTGGTTGAGAAGCACAGCAACGCGTTCGTCTGGCTGACTGGTACCGATTCTTCGGCTGACCGAGATGGACGGCGAGCCCTTGTCGACATCATCAAGGGTTGTGTTCCGGTGGCGCTACGAGAGTCGCAGCAGGAGGAGCACGCCGCGTTGCGTTATCCCGCGAACGTTGACCCGCAGCCAATCTTGGCTAAGGAACAACGTTTAGTGCGGGATAACCGGGCTTCTGACTGGACACCGACCGAGGCCACGAGAAAGTTGAGCCTCTACACCCGGCTCGACCCGACCTTCTACGCTGCGGTGAAGGTCCGCTATCCCATGACCGCTGACTTGGCTCATGTGTCACTGGTTTCGCTCCGTTCCATGGTTGTGGAAATTTACCAGGCTTGGGCGCAGACGGGCGGGGGGAAGGTGGCTTCGGGCGCGGATGGCGTCTCCGCACACCTTTCCAGCAGCGAGTACGACGCCCTTCTCCAAAAGATCACGGAGCTCAAGGAGCTCGTTCAGCGGCAGCAAGGTGAAGCCGCTCCGGTTGTGCGTCAACAGCGGGAGCGGGTGCAGCAGCGGCAGCAACAGCAACGGGGGCAGCAGCCGCGGGGATTCCGTATGGGGACCCACAAGGCCCCACCAGTGGGGTTCGACCGTGACGATCAACGGGCAAAGCCGTTCTGCGGTAGGTGCAAGAAGGCGGGCAAAGGTGAGAGCTATCACTTTTACCGCGACTGCCCGTTGGGCGGGCGCCAACACCCGCCCACCTCTGCCGCGGCATTTTGCGTTCCCATCGACGAGGAGGACGCAGAGGGGGTGCACGCGCTCGCCATGTGTGCATTGTTCCAGCAGGCAGCGGATGACGGGGCGGAGTCCTTCGCGCGTGCGGCGGCCGCGTACGGGCCGCCCGCGGTGCTTTGTGCGGGAGCGGTGGGCGGCATTGACGTGTCCGCCTACGGCTTCACCGTGGAGCAGCAGCCGGATTCCGAGGGAGACGACATTCTCCGCAGGCTCGACGATCTTGCCGCGGAGGTTCACTCCGCGGCCAACCCGCAGGTGCATTACACTCACGCATCTTTCCCGCCTCCTGCCGGTAACGGGCAGGGGGCTTCGGCTCTGGTGTGCGTACGAACCCGCCGCAGCGGTGGCCACACCGGAGGAGCAGGTTCCGGCAGGTGGTGCGGCGGCATCGGCATCCGCCGTGCCGGCCCCTGCTATGCCTGTCTCGCAGGGAGAAGATGTGAAGCCCGCGCCACTTCAATCGGCGCGGGTGACCACCACAGCGGACGCGGACGGTGAGTTCGCTGGGTTCGTTCAGACCGTGAACCACGCCGCCGTCCAACCCATTGACCTCACGGGTTACAACACCGACGACTATGAAGACCTTGCCGACGGCACATTCACGGTAAAGCCACGGGCTTCGGACGTCTCGGCAAATCTCTCATCTACACCTGCGACCCATGCACCTAGCTCTGGTGGTGCTCTGGGTGACTGGCATGCCGGTGCTCCCCGCAGCTACGGCTGTGGAAAGCCTCCGTGGGGATTCCCTGCCCACGCTGGCTTGTGGGGAATGCCTTTTATGCTCTCCTTTATTCTCTTGATTTCTATCATGGGAGTGGGGACCGCCGCCTACACGGCGGCCAATGACGTCGGATCTGTGCAGGTATCGGGTCAGGCTGCTCCGCAGCCTGTGCTGTGCAGGGGGGACTTGTGCATCTACTCTGGTATCTCCGAGCTGGACCCCGTCACACTGGATGCGGTGCTGCACTCCCTGGGTGCTGCGGCAGTGCTACTGCCGCCTGACCCGCTGGAGGGCAGTGCTGCGGGCTGCTGCGGTGATCAATGTGGTGACGGTGCTCCTCTGATCTTTGACCCCGAGTAGTTTTATTCCTGGTTCTGGCAGTGCACCACCTTCTGGTGGTGTGCTGAGATGTGCTTTGACCTCAACATGGTCTTCAATTGGCTTTTACTTTGACTCATTATATCCGTTAATCTGACTTGCTGGCGCCGTGTCTTTCAGTAGTTTAGCAGGAGTTATGTGCCTGTGTGTTTTTGCACTTGTGCCGGCTAGAGGGTTTCAATTTGTGTATCAGAATTGCACAGTTGAATTAGCAGTTAGGTTTGTCACCCTAGCTCCTACCCTAACTTATCTTAACATTCCGACTCTCCTAGACAGTCACCACCCACAGTGCTGGGGTGGTGTGCTGGAATCTGTATAGGCAGCCCTGACTGGGAGTCCCGGTGCAGGCCCCTATGACAGACCCCTAGGACCAACACTGGACCGCTGACTGATCTATAGGTTCGTGCTGTGACACACGCTGTGTCACAGGTAGGCTAGTATCCGAGACCGTTGTGAGACCGTTCCGGGTATATCTAGCTTAGGGTTTATTATCTTATGACAGTTTATCCACACAGTTCGGGACCCTCTGATATCTAGTGAACTAGGATATTCCGGTACGTATTAGCGTAGCATAGTTGATTCCGAAAGTGGGAGTGTTCCGTTGACTCGACTAGGGAGGCGAGATATTTCATATGCCTAGAGATGAAATTTAAGGTAACCATGTGCATACGGGAGATGGGGGTGAAAATTTAGTTTGGAATGATGGTTAGATGATCGAAAATAGAGGATCCATTGAAAAGTTATGCACTTTGTAAGATTTACAGTTTTGTTGTCTGCCAGTATTTACTATTTACTGGTAAAAAACCTATCACCAGTGTTTGTGAAGAGCCTAATGACTTTTTGACCCCGCTCCAAGCAGAACTTCTGCTTGTCTAAACATATTCTCGGCACTGTAAAGTTTTTAAAGCATTCGGAGAACCTTTTTTTTGGCCTCACGCGAAAAGTACCTGAGCCTCCGGTGAAATACAGAAAAATAAAAAATCCTTAAAAAAGTGAATAAAAAATCGCGTCCGGAGGCTCGTGGTCTCAGCCAGAGTAGTCACACAACTGACGACAGAAAAATAAAAAGAAATCCACAAATCCTGTCTGTGACGAGCAAAAGAAAGCAAACCACATTCCCCTTTTACATGTTTGGTTGAAGTGTTTAGATTACAATAGAGCTCTACATGCGACGGTAGTCAGACAATCAATACCTCACGTCGCGCACGGCAGCTGTTTCGCATGCTCGCATGGCGCTGCTTAAATACCCACGATTTTGCAGCGTTGTTTAAGGGTTCTTAGAAGTCCAAGCAGCACCGTGCACCGTATTCTCACCTTATAGGAAAATGATTGCTTGCAACAACCCATTTTGTCGTTATGTCGGAGCACTAGGTTTCTCCTTCTTTGATAGGCACCGAAAACACTTCTACGGTGCAGCCCTGGCTATGACGATAGTGTCTCTCGCACTTTCGATTGTAGCGTGTTTTGCGGTTAGTGAGGACGGCGATATTGTGAAGAACGTGGCTTGGGCAACCGGAGAGCTATCAAATGTATTTCCTCGCTAACAAAATCCTGGTCACTGTTGTGGGGATGAAGTCACGTTTGCATTCTTGTACGACGACGTGGCGTCCCTGAGGGGACATTTCGCGGAAGTGATGGTCTCTACATCTCTTGACGCGTGCGGTTATGATTTAGTCAGGAAATAGTTGAAGGCAGCCTTTCGTACCGAAAGTTTCCAGCAAACTGAAGTAAAAAGTGGAACAACACAAGCAATATGCAAACTGAGGAGAGACAGCGCCGGGATGGGCGCTACCCAGGTGGTCAACAAAAATGTCTCAGATGCCGAGGTTCCCTTGGAAGTGACCCTCCACATTGGCCTCTCTGCTGTAGTACAAGAATCCAAGTTTGACGACAGCGCCGACACCAGTCAAACCATTAAGTGGGATGACGTTGATACCTGTGGAGCTGACTATTGCCAGGACTGCAAGGACACGGCAACGGGTACTGCGTCAACCGCAATTATAGCTTGTGTGACCAAGTTCCCTGCTGGCGGGCTGATGGTCAAACGAAGGGTGCCAAGAACGGACTGCTACTTCTTCAAATTCATGAGCATGGTATCAACGTTCATGGGTTTGATTACCTTGGTCTCCTCTTTGCTTTCTTTCTCCGACGATTGCTGGACTTCCTTTCCTGATTCGATCGAAATTGTTGTGGTACGCGAAGCCCCACGACACTATGCAAACGCGATTTGCAAAGCCTGCCATAGCCTGCAATGTGTAAAACAAAGTTCAGCCTCAAGCACAGCTTGTTGCCCGCAATTGCTCCCACACAAACAAAGCCTGCAGGAAAGTGTTTCCTGACCATGCGTTATTTTTGGTTGACCGAGTTTTGTGTGTCAGCTCTGAGTGGGGTTGGGCTTATCTACCAGGGCGACAACATGATCCTCTCAGGAGACGCTAGCTATTCTGCAGGCCCAGGATTTCTTTGCCTATTAGCAGCTGTTTTCTTCGATTGTTTCGTTGCCCTGGTTCATATTCTTACTCCAGTTCCCAAAGACGAACAGGACTCCGGAAACACAGTAGTTCAAGTTAAACACGTAGGAGCTTAAGAATCCTCGCTGAGTTTCGTAGGGCTACGAGCATCGCCTTCATCCTCTGAACTCGGAGATGGGGGCACGCAGAGAACAGCCAGAAAGAACAAACGCAAGAAAATATAATGTTTTTTGAGGTTTGATATCCGCGGATATCCCATATGCAAGATACAAATGGGACAACTGTGAACCTTTTCAACGAACGAATGTGATTGTTCACGGTGGTGTGTGCTAAGGTATAAATAAATGTGAGAGGTTTCATCCCTGAAATGATGTAGCCTTGATTATAGATAAATGACCTCAAGACATATTGTGTATAACAGGTGAAGTATACCATAAGATTGTCTATGGTCCGTTTATTGAGAGTCAAATAGCTCTCATGCTGTCTACCTCACAGAAAATCCCGTAAAGTGCACACCAAAATCTTGAGCTCGTTCTTGAGCTTGTGATATATATATATATATATGTTTAATGTACCAATGTGTTACACCCGCAAGTTTCGGGGCCCATTGAGTACGAAATCAATAACACGTGTCTCCGTGAGAGGATGTGTAAGATGGTAAATAGGCTCTGGTGAGTGGATTAGTGAGTAACTAACTAATGAGTGAGTGGCAGACTCATTGAGTGACTCCACCAGAGAGGTTTGAAGGGGGATATGTCATCCGGTCAAAGGCATCTAAGTAATCCCCAGTTCTTTCTATGTTTGGCTGAGTATGCATCGGATATTGGGTTGCGAGAATTCTAACATGAGGCGATGGGGATCTCTCCGGTCAGATCGCAACCCCTCAACATAGTTTATCAGCGGACCTTCGCGCCTAGATTGGTGACAACGTATAACGCGTTTCAATGTGAAATCCCATTTAGCGTTTAAATATGCGTTAAAACGTGCAGCGTGACCGTGCCCCCGCCCACCCCCATATGATAATAATAAATGAATAAAACATTTACGCTGAGAATAGTGACAAAGTCATGAGTCCGTTGTTATCTTGCAAGCAGGCAGCTGAAGAACAAAGGTAGCTGGAATCATCGTCATAACGCGCCCCGAAAGGCTCATCTAGGCCAAATCGACCTAGGAAACTGCGGCAAGGCAAAACGACTACGCTGAGCGCTAAAAGGTCGTGCCGGCGGAGAAGCAGCAAAGGAAGTGGAAGTGGAGCGAGGCTGCATCTGTGATGGGAAAAGAGGTGGAAGCGAGGCGGAGGAAGGATGGTGGCGGAGTGGCGGGAAGGCGGGAGTGGAGGGAGCGGAGTGTGGGGCAGTTTCTTTAGCAGTTTTTTCCTCTGTGACACCAGAGATGTGCCAGGGGGCACGACGTAGCTGAGACCCCCTCACGATAAGGGGTGTCTGAATGCATGAAAGGATATCAGGGAACTATTTGGAGAAATAGTAAGGGAATGTGACATTCATCTGAGCGAACAGTTAGGGGAAATAATCTGTGAGCTCAGAGTGGTGAATAAAGAGAGATCACTGAGTTGGTCTCTCAGACTTGGACAGCAGAAAATAATAACTCTTGCTGTCTGGGTTTATGTGAATAGAAAGATATTATGAAAGTTTAAAGATCCGATCATATTGCATACTAGATAATAGATAACTCCTGGGAATACCCCTGGGACAATTTGGTATCTTGGGCGTGTGAGTCACGCCTCACGCTCACGCGAAAGCGAATCTGAAACAAAATCATTTCAAACCCTAAAAATACAACGTAGCAGTCGAATGCCACATTCTATTTTAGTCCAACTTTTTCGCGGGTGCACAGGATTATATACAGATCCTAGCAGTATTTTCGTGAACTGTTTAGATGGATCGTGACTGTGTCCCGATATTTGCCAAGTCCGGTAAGCGACGCTTTCGGGAGATCGGGAGTTCGGGACATGTGTCATGTCCAGATATTGGAAAGATGGAAACCATGGCCCAAGATGGCGTGTATGTGACGCAGTGACGGTAAAGAAATCACAGGGACAGCGACATCGACATCGACACTGGTCGGGGTGTAATAAGCTTATTTATTATTAAAATTTATACTAGCTTTTGCAGCTTTTGAAGCTTTTGCAAGACCTTTTTGGCACCCGAAACTTGGAATGTGATAGATTGAGATTCGGGCTGACTACTACGTACTACTGTAGTCGACGTCATCACTGCGTGCATGTGACGGTATGAAAATGACCGAGTCACAGCGACAGTGACACCCCGGTCGGCATTCAAGCTTTTGCAGCTTTTGAAGCTTTTGCAAGACCTTTTTGACACCCGAAACTTGGAATGTGACCGATTGAGATTCTGGCTGACTACTACGTACTACTGTAGTCGACGTCATCACTGCGTGCACGTGACGGTATGAAAATGACCGAGTCACCGCGACTGTGACACCCGTCGGGATTCGAGTGCTGGATGTACATTTCGGCCCGAACCCAAAATTGCCCGCCGCAGGCGCAAAATTTTAATTTTAAGTATGACAATTTGTCAAAAATCGATAAAATTTTGGAAATTTATCGATTTTCCCCTCAACGCGACTCGGCCAATCCGCAACTTTTCCTTCGGCCCGCCTTCGGCCCGGGCCTCCGTGACACGGCCCCGGGCCGGCCAATCCCAGGAAGATATCTTCCGTGCCCGGCGATGAACCAACGACATTCCGGTCACTCATGATCATTTTGGAAGCATTTCAAACCAAAAACAAAAAAATAAAAAATTTGGAAGGAGTGACTTCTTCCCATTCAGAGCGTTCGTCGTTCAGGTGGTGGCGACGCGATCGACCCCGTCGGCACCAGCGCTCTGGTGGTGCCTGCGGAGGGTGCGGACACCTCCCCGCCGCCTGATGAATCTGAGGAACCTGCCTGCTTCGGAGCAAGGCTTGGTATCAGTTGGTACTAGCACTATCGATAGTTTTTGATTATTTAGGTTAATTGATCAATCAATTGTAATAGTGAATTTTAAGGATCAATCAATTTTAATATCATGCTAGTTATATCAATCAATTTTGATATTAGGTTATGAGTATCAATCAATTCTGATATCAAGCCCAAAGTATCAATCAATTCTGATATCAAGCCCAACGTATCAATCAATTCTAATACTAGCCACACAATATCAATCAATTCTAATAATCTACAACTAAGATCAATCAATTGTGATATTAGGCTGCCACCAGATAGGGGAAAAATATTTAATTTAGATTATTTATTGCTGATTTTAGATTAACTCTTTTTCATGTTGATTTTAGATTAAGTTTTCTTTATGTCATCCGGCTATGCCCATGCCCGGTGGTCCTTTTCACGACTCCTGTTCAAATCATGTGCACACAGTCAAACGCACTAGTTCCCGCTAGCCATCATGAGGAAGCCTCCAAAAAGCTTTGTTCGCTGGCGTGTTCTGCTTTTAAAAAAGGCCCCTGTACTTCTTCTATATCCTAAACCCTTTGACTTGCCTTTTACCGCTGCACGCGACCGGCAAGCATCTTTGAAACTTCCGAGTTTCAAAGATGCGTTTTGTATTTTGGGTGCACCCTAATTTTACAAAACGGCCGAGCGCTTCCCGTTTGTGCGGGATATTCACATTTATTCCATGGAATATTTCATATGGATTAACACACATAAGCACGAAGGCATCGGCCACGCATCTTTGAAACTAACGAGTTTCAAAGATGCGTTTTTTGTCATTTGGGTGCGCATACCCAAATAACAAATCAGCCGAGCGCTTCCCGTTGGCGTGGGGTATCCAACGCTTGAATGTTGAATATTCATTGTAATATGAGTTAGCAAGCGAGGTTGCAAAGGCATCGGGACAGAATCTACGAAACTGTCCTATGCCTTTGCCTTTGGGTTTGGGTTCGAACGTGACACCCAAACCCAAAGATGCCAAACAGCCGAGGGCTTCCCGTGCGTCCTAACGCACGAAACTTGGCACGAATACTACCATGGTACATATATTTAAGTTACCAGAAGCTCAAGGCTTCAAGTTACTTGTGCGCGAAACGCGCAATCTATTTTCTAAGGCAGATGTTTTGGGTTTGGGTTCGAACGTGACACCCAAACCCAAAGATGCCAAACAGCCGAGGGCTTCCCGTGCGTCCTAGAGCACGAAACTTGGCACGAATACTGCCAAGATACATATATTTAAGTTACCAGAAGCTCAAGGCTTCAAGTTACTTGTGCGCGAAACGCGCAATGTATTTCTAAGGCAGATGTTTTGGGTTTGGGTTCGAACGTGACACCCAAACCCAAAGATGCCAAACAGCCGAGGGCTTCCCGTGCGTCCTAACGCACGAAACTTGGCACGAATACTACCATGGTACATATATTTAAGTTACCAGAAGCTCAAGGCTTCAAGTTACTTGTGCGCGAAACGCGCAATTATTTCTAAGGCAGATGTTTTGGGTTTGGGTTCGAACGTGACACCCAAACCCAAAGATGCCAAACAGCCGAGGGCTTCCCGTGCGTCCTAGAGCACGAAACTTGGCACGAATACTGCCAAGATACATATTTTTGAGTAACTTGAAGCTCAAGGCTTCAAGTTACTTGTGCGCGAAACGCGCAATGTATTTCTAAGGCAGATGTTTTGGGTTTGGGTTCGAACGTGACACCCAAACCCAAAGATGCCAAACAGCCGAGGGCTTCCCGTGCGTCCTAGAGCACGAAACTTGGCACACATACTGCCAAGATACATATCTTTCAGTAACTTGAAGCTCAAGGCTTCAAGTTACTTACTTTTTTTCAAGCAGAACACGCCGTGAGTGTCTATTGTGGCAAAGATGGCAAATAATAAAAGTCATTATGCGTAAAGAGTCGTTATTCACGGCCGTGACTTTTAGATTCACGGCCGTGAATCTTTCCGAATGGAACCAAAAACCGTTCGATTAAAATCGGACGGTTTTGGTTCCATTCGGACATATGGACATCACGGCAAGACAACTCTTCAGTGTAATATTTCGCATGGCATGGCGATAGCTCAACAGGTACAGTGCAGCGTCATGGATGCATGCACCGGTAATAGCCGGATGAGATAAAAAAAACTTAATCTAAAATCAACATGAAAAATGGGTTAATCTAAAATCAGAGAGAAATAATCTAAATTAAATTGCCTACCCCAGATAGGCGCATTTCGATATACCTTTAGAGCTATAGAGCAAGGCTACGATATCCATCAATCCTAACACTAGCAAGTGAACCTACCTACCTATTTACACAAATAAAAATGCATATGATATTACAATTTACACAGTGTTCATGCCAGCCATTAGGGAGTGTTCTATTGTGCTTTCACTTGTGCACTTGCGCAAGTCCCCATGCATATGACCTACAGCAGAAACAGCACGCTCTACACCCGCGGTGGAAGCAGGTGTAGCGAGAAACTTTCTGGCCCACTTGGCCATGATAGGGAACTCTTTTTGATGTTCCTTCCACCAAACAAGTAAGTCAACCTCCGCCCCCACACGAGGCAATCCTAAATACTTACTGAACTCATCTTCTTTCGGCACATCACCAGAGTCCCCGCCACTAGGAGCCTCAACTTCCACAGGAGCATCCTCATCATCCGAATCTGCCAGGAAAGAAGCCACTGTGACAACTGCTTTGGCATTACCTTTTCTTTTCTTGATTGCCAGGGCCGGCTCACTAACGGGAGCAGAAGTGGACTCCACAGGTTGCCAATTTGTCTCCCAACACTTGCGAGCCCACTCCACAGCTTTCTCCACTGTAAGTTGGCCTACAACAATTCAAACACATCGCCAACATTCAACAAAAACCGGAGTCGCAAGGATCGGCAAGGCAGCGCTCACACATACATCACTGCGGGCACCACACGAACAGAAGACTCCAAAGAGGACCCAAGACCTAACGCGAACGCACCTCGCATCCAACGATTGACGGAGAGGAATGTGAAGTCCTTGTAACGCGGATCTAGGAAGGTGGCGACACACCAATCTTCCAGTTTACAGTCTCGTAGGCCGTTGAAGTATCTCGTGGCAAAGTCACTCAAAAACAGTTTCCGAGCATGTACCACCGACTCGTTCGTGATTGTGACCGGCTTTTTCTCAAACTTCAAGGGGGTGGTGGCCTCGGCATAGTAGGCCACCTTCCCCAATATTGGAAGGATGAGACTCGCCGTTGGATATAGAGTACCTTGAAGAAGATCGGTGGCATTCTTCACGTAGGTGAGGAAGTAGGCGCTCTCCTTCACAATGTCCCATTCCAGTAGGTCAAGGCGGTGATCCCTGTATACACTCCCATCAGGGTTTGGCATCGCTGTGGAGGCATTCACAGGGTTTTCAACGTCATACAATTGTATGACGACCTGCCATAAATGCCACCCACGTACGTTAGTTTATCTACTCACCGCACGTTCACTGTGCGTGGGGGAGTCACACGATAGGGTACTACGTTCGGTTGGCATGCAAGATAACGCTCAATCAACAAGCGAGGAGGGTTGATGCGAAAGCAAAGCACTCACCTGATACTTCATATACCACGTAGCTTGCCTACAGGCACCACCCCACCCCGTACGCGTGTCGTTGTCTTGTGGCGGTTTCGTAACTGGCAGTGAATTGCGCTTCTGGCAGTCGTTAAGCAGCTTGGCACCTATGACGGAGTGGTTGAAGTGAGTCGTCATGCCCCTCAGCTTCTTGAACACCGTCGCCACCTCAGACTGCTTCAGATAAGCATGCACGATGAGGGCAAGCGTGTGGTCGTTGCACTCCCATCCATCGAAACACTCCCAACCAGAGATGATGTTGCTCGCATTGTCGGACACCGAATTTTGTACGCTCTCATGGATAGTGTCCACGTCATCACCAGGTGCCACGTCCTCGCGGAAGTGTCCGATGTGCATATTGGAACACGCCTTCTTGGTGGCGAGTTGAATCTCATCGCTGGTGTGACGCACCGATGAAAAGGGAATAGCCGAAACCAAGCGTTCGCGATGCTCAAAGTCAGCGTTGATCCAATACGCAAGAACGCCAAATATAGCGATCCCCCCTTCGGACCAAATATCCCCAGCAATGCTAGGCAAGATGCCTTCCTGCCGCAAGTCGTCCATGGCAGCAGTCACCTTGCATTTGCCTTCGACTGACAGGTCCAACATATTCTGCATCACCAACTTGTACGTGGGTGGTGTGTACCCACCAGCAAATATGAGGTCAAAGATACCGCGAAATTCGGAGTCGTGCTCAGGGAGAGACAAGGGTCGTCGATTCCGAACTAACCAGAGCGTGATGCGCTTGTGTAGCTCGTCCCTTTGGGAAGCCGTGATTTGCGGCAGAATGGCCTCCAGCGTTCCCTTCTTCGCCTGGTGCGCAGATATGCAGAACAATGCACAATCAATATGCATAGATACTCACGCACCACGCGATAAACGTGTAACTAGCAAGTCAATAGGCAATACCTTAGAATCTCCGTCTGCGGATTCGTCCGAAACCGAAGCTGAGGTATCAATCATCTTGCAGTACTCGTTCTTGTGAACTGAAGAAAGGTGGGAGCGCATATTCGTGGTATTGCCAGGGTATTTGACCGCCACGGCGTCACAGCACAACTTGCACTTTGTGTTCTCGACTTTTCCAGAGCCGTCGAAGCTGACTTTGTAGAACTGCCAAACGGCCGATCGCCGTTTGCCACCAGTTGCCTCCTTGAATTCATAATCTTCTCCCTCCATTTGGAGCTCTGCGAAAGGGAACACGCATACGTACCGATCAACACGCAAGCGTAACGTGTGCGTGGGGGAAACGTGCCGTGCATAATCTTAGTAACAGCGGACGAACTGTCTTGAGAAGACGGACAAACCATGCCGCACGCAAGAAGGGCGGAAGTCGAACTACACAAGCGCATAAAGCAACCGGAGATGGAACGCACCCAGAGCTGCCGCTCTTTCTTGTCTTCTCTCAACCGCTGTAGCTTCATTCTCTTCCTGCTGATCTTTAGCTCTCTTGCGAAAGTCGCTGATGGTGGTTTCATGGCCGGCGAGATTTTCTAAAGGTTCCCAAGTATCATATTTTGGGTCTTCAAAATTCTCCCAACCTATAAGCCACTGTGCGTTGCCTCCCTTTGCCACGCGCTCTGCCTTGATCTCTCGCACACCATAAACAATATCATCACTGCCCGCTGGGTCGAAAGGTGTTTGCTGGGTACGTTTGATCGGCCCCTTACCCTGGGCGACCAGTTTCACCTTGTTCGGCTGCTTCCCACGTCCGCGTTTTCCACCCATCGATGGTTGATTGACACAGCTTGACGTAACACCGTCGACGACAACGCAGCGCGGGTACAGTAAGGTCAGTTTGCAAGCCTTCGACTATCGATAGTGCAGGTACCAACTGATACTAAGCCTTGGAAATGAGCGATTCTCGTTTTCGACCATTTAAATGCTGGTACCCTCCCGTCTCCGACGGGGGGCCCATGCGGCGTTTAATATACCCGTCATGGATTCAAGGAAGGGATTGCGCATTCGAGGAAATCAATCTCACAATCTGCCATAATATACCAATAAATGGAGTGCAAATTTAAGTCCGAAGATCAAGTCTTCAAATATGGGTGTGCCCCTTCCTCAAATTTGAAAACTCGTGAAAACGGCAACCAATCGCTATTCTCTATAGGTTTCGTGATGGATTGATACGAGCAGGTTGGACCGTTGGAATCATCGCGCGATTCTGATACTATCGAATTTCGAATTTGATGATGTCATCAATCAATTCTGATTTTACCCCTTGGGGTATCAATCAATTCTGATTAGCCCCGTGGGGTATCAATCAATTCTGATTAGCTCCTTGGGGTATCAATCAATTCTGATTGTCCTCCAAGAGTATCAATCGATTCCAATATTCTGATTGTGTACTTTTCACTATCAATTGATTCTAATATTCTGATACTATCAATATATCAGAATATCAGAATATCAGTACCAACTGATACCAAGCCTTGCTTCGGAGCCGCATTCCTCGATGAGGACGACACCTGGCCGGCCCTCCGCTCTTCACCGATTTGGTTGCCCAACTCCGCTGTCACCGGCGATGTGAATGGCAACTTCCCAAAACCCTGAGTTAGACATCGGGCTAGAGATGTGAGATTCAACTAGCGCCACAGCATGGATTTGCTTCTAGCTAGGTTGGGAAAGGCCTCTTTGAGTTGACATCTTAACATTTCTTTTAGCCGCCTGTCCGGGTGTACCGGCTGGCCCTGCAGTGCACCTCCCGCCTTCGTTCGGGGTGAGGTGGTGTCACGGGGATGCCAACTTTCCCCCCCCTATGGGGGGGGAGCAGTGGTGCACCCTTCTGTCACCCCTCGCCTGGTTGTCACTTGCAGTGTTGTCCGCGTCACTGTGTCACAGGCTCCCGAACCCTAAAGCCTGCTTAACATTTGTTTTATCCGACTTTAGACTCTACCAGCCTGCTGACACGCCTGCCTTTTCCGTATCACAGTGACAGTGCATATATATATATATATATTTCCCCTGTTCTATGATTGTGACCTCACGACGGGCATACCTTTGTATATGTCTTTGATGCCTTTGTTGATGTCGCGAACTTATGCACGAAGCGTCCACACAAAGCATAACTCTCTAGCCCTACTACTAAACAGTCTTATTTATTGTCAGCGCTTCTATAATACTAGCTCAGCTCTGCATATGTTGCCTTATATGACTGCACAGTTGGCTTGCTACTGTAACTACACAAAATCTCAAAATTTTTGATATCTCCTTCCTCTTTTCACAACTTATGCAAGCTCTTTTTCTCAACATGAAAAAGACTGTTAATTACAGTTCTGACGCTATCGTATAAGAGCAAGTTCCACAAATGTATATCTTTACAAGCAGAAGAATACTGTATCTTATAAGTTATCTCATAACACTGCTGTTTTCGCGGTCTAAGCGAGTCCTGGCTATTTTCGGAATCACTGTTACGAAGGCAAAACAAAAATGAGCGTCTGCCTCACCCTTCCACGCCGCCCTACTTATTCTCACTATCTCTAAACAAGTGTAACACCCGCTTATCTTTCCGTATCTCTTCACTGTCATAACTCCTCACGCGTACCGTACAGCGCGTGTCCTATGTTCGTCACAGAGACTGCTACAGCAAGTGTCACAACCCGGCTGAGGTACACGATAAGCCGTGGTTTGTGACAGCTGTCGCGAACTTATGCACGAAGCGTCCACACAAAGCATAACTCTCTAGCCCTACTACTAAACAGTCTTACTTATTGTCAGCGCTTCTATAATACTAGCTCAGCTCTGCATATGTTGCCTTATATGACTGCACAGTTGGCTTGCTACTGTAACTACACAAAATCTCAAAATTTTTGATATCTCCTTCCTCTTTTCACAACTTATGCAAGCTCTTTTTCTCAACATCCCCCATCTGTAGCTGCCACTGGTAGCACAGACATTAAACAAGAGCTTGCTCAGCATCTTCTGTTGTGACACCGTCCATCGCGAACTTGCCCATGCTGAAGGTAAACATACCCACTCCAGAAGCTTCTCCTCCTCGTAGCATCCTGGCCCGTGTCAGAGGATTCCGAAACACCATGACCCACATGCATCTTCTGCCAATAGGCCCATGTTCTAAGTGCCCAATCACATGTAAGCGTCCAGCGTGACACAACTTACGAAAGTATTGTGCCCTGCTTTCTGTCATATCTGTCATGTAGTGCGATGGCACATGAATACAAGCCACCACTCGGCTGGCCAGCACTGCCAATGGCAACGCAATATCCAACACTGCGAACCAGGGTGAGGTCACCACCGCGTCACACACCCCATACTTTTCCTTCCAGGCGCGATAATTGCCCGGTTGTAAAGCATTAAGGGCTTCGTGCCATTTCAGCTGCGGGTTCCAATCATTATTCATAACCTTCAGGTTAGGCCATTCCAGTGACATAACCTTGCCAATGACACCTGTGCCAGCCCAGGGATCCCAGACCTGTGTGATCTTCTCCCAAGTCACCTCGTGCGCCAACCCTACATTCTGGGAAAATCAGAAGACGTCTAGAAGACGTCTTCTGAACGTCTTATAGACGTCTTCGTAGAAATGATGTCTTCTGGTTTCCAGAAGACGTCTTCTGAGTGGAACGTCTTCTGGAAACCAGAAGACACTCTTCGGGGAAGACGTGCCGAAGATGTGCGGAATGTCTTCCGGATTTCGGAAGACATCTTCCCGGAAGACATGCAAAGGGCAGTCTTCCCGGAAGATACCCGGAAGACGTTCCGAATGTCTTCTGGGCCAGAATACATTCTGACATGTGTTATCGACACATATGTGATGATTATGCAATTTGGCCACATAGCTACTTCATACCACACGTACACTAGTCGCGTAATCACAGAAGACATTCAGAAGGCGCACGGAAGACATGCGGAAGACATTCCAGGTATCTTCCTAACAACTTCAGGGTTGTCATCATGCTCTGTTACTATGATACATAATATACGGCTAAGTTAATTGATAGGTCTATCTACACATACATGTACGATTGCATCTATTCAACATACAGACCACGAAGTACGATGCCCGGCGTATTATCATGATCGCCTCTTGCTTGCGTCTTGCACCTTTCGGTCGTGAACCATCATCGTCGATGCACTCGAAAAAGTCAGCCTTTAAATCAAATACCACCGCCGTCTTCATCACAGGATGTTTCTTGATTACAACTTGGTGCTCAATTTGAGCCGCCAGGATAAATGGATCAGTAGTGTCCCAAGGTGTCTCGGGATCATCCGGGTCGTATGTGTACACCACCTTTGCGGCATTGTCCGGCCCGTACTTCGAGTTTAGCTTGGCAAACCGTTTTGTCGTCGCTTGGTTGAATTCAGGGAACCACTTTCCCTTCACAAGAATGTACTCTTTCGCGGCCAAGTCGACCTTGTAGATGCTATCTACCATGGCGTACCTGCGAGTTGGAGCCACAATACTCTATAGTAAGAATCCCCGAAGACGTCGAGAAGACACGCAGAAGACATTCGGTACATATTCTGCGCACATTCACCAAAACGTATTGCACGGACGCACCGGTCAGTCTCGATTTCCTCGGGCCTTTGATGTTTCTCCAGAGAAAAAGGCTCGGAAGTAACGTTGACAAGTTTTCTTCGTCTTGTCCTGAGCTGCCGTGCGATAGCAAACTCCTCGAACCACGACCGAGCCGGAAGATTGACACACGCGAGGAGGCCCTTCGACGAGTGCCGCTTCATTCTCCGTGAATGGTCTCCCCAGCCAGACCTTGGTTGGGGTCGCTACCGTGCATATGCAACGGCACATCCATCAGGCGAGACCCTCCGGCATGTGCGCCAATACGTCTCCGAACCATATGGTTTTCCCTGCGAATGTATACGTGCACAGTGTCAGGACATGTATTTACCAAAGACGTGTGGAAGATGCCTAGAAGATATATGAAACGTCTTCCAGGCACCTTATGGGTTTCATTTCTTACTTACCTCTTGCGGTAGGTGACGTAGTCGTCGAATTTTGCCTTCAACTTGCGGTATTGGGGCACGTTGCCATGCATCCACAGCTCCAGCGCTTTCGTTTCAGCGCGGGAGAGTACATGGCGCTTGCCTTGTGTTCCCAAAACCACGGTGTTCGGCGCCCTCAACGGTGCGGTGGTCAAGAACCGGAGCAGGGGTGGCCGGGTGGGATTGGTGGTTGCCTCCCGCCGGCGACGAAGTACCAAGATTAACCCTCGCACCACATGTACCATCCGGTACCGCCCGAAGCCTTGCATAACACTCTGAACCGGATATGCATTGTTCTTCACCCACCTTCGAATCTTCCCGTTGAATGATTCGAACACGTACATCCATGTCCCCCGTATTGGACCATACATGAGGAGTTGGTCGGGGAAGTGGGAAAGCAAATGCGCGTTGATGACCAGCCGGTCAGGTGAGCCATCGCACTCGAGTGACTTGAAGAACTCATCCACCAGATTTTGAAGCTTAGGAACATCCTGCAAAATCACCAAATAAAAGGTAATTAAGGAAGACGTTTGGAATGTACTCGGAACGTATTCGGGATGTCTTCAAGATGTCTTCCGTACCTTACAGTCTACAAGCTCCGAAGTGAGCTCTCTCGTTATGACCGTCAACTGCCCGATCAAGTCTTCAAGCATGTTTTTCGAGTAGCCCTCGTCTCTATCCCAAGACGCTAGCACGCTCATGATGCCCGCTTGTAGCATTTTCAACGCCTTCGTGACACTTGAGCGTCTTCGGTCCGGTGTTCGTGCCGTTCGGACGCAACATCTTCTTATGGCCTTGCCCCCATTTGACCATTGTGATTTGTGATGACCATTTGTAATTAATTAGCAATAATCAAGATTGTTGCATTTGTTGAAATTGAAGGGAAAATGCGAAAGTGCAATTTTACATATGTCATTTTGCTCTACGTTAGATTTCCAAATTTTCAATCTCAGCTAATTTTGATCTACGTTAGTTTTCTGATTTCAGTTTTTGGAATGCTTGATTTCAGATTTTTTACATTTGTCATTTTGCTCTACGTTAGATTTCCGATTTTCAATTTTGGCTAATTTGGCTCTATGTTGGATGTCAGTTTTCAGTTTTTGGAATGCTCCATTTCAGACTTTTGCATTTGTCATTTTGCTCTATGTTAGATTTTCCAAATTTCAATTTTGGCTGATTTTGCTCTACGTTAGATTTCAGGTTTCAGTTTTTTGAATGCTTGATTTCAGATTTTACAAACCAATTTCAGATTTTTATATGTGTCATTTTGCTCCACATTAGATTTCCGATTTTCAGTTTTGGCTGATTTTGCTCTACGGTGGATTTCAGATTTCAGTTTTGGAATGCTTGATTTCAGATTCTGCTATTGTCATTTTGCTCTACGTTAGATTTACCGAAGTCCATGAGCCCGGAAGATGCGCAGAAGACGCTCGGAACGTCTTCGGAACGACTTCCGATGGAGCGTGCAGGCATACATCTTTCATGGAGATACGGGCATGCCGTGGCAACCGGTTCGCACCTTCGTGTTGGCATCTCCGGGGGAGGGTCCTCGGGCTCATGGACTTCGGTATAGGTCATGTCCACAACTTCATCCATCGGGGCCGGAGGTGAAGGTGAAAGCCTTTGCGGATTCATCCGCCTATCCCCATCACTCACAAGCTCCGGAGGACGATGATATGGTTCGCCCGATGCGATTGCATCCCGTATCTTCAACACCATTCCTTGGAGGTTGACGCCAATGGGAGGCTCAAGCAGCCACTTATGTTGTCGAAAGTGCACCGTGCCCGGATCATCGGCCAAGTCCAATGGATCGGAGAAAATGTCCTCCCACGTATGCTCCTTAAAGCCCGGTTCATGCAAGTCTGAAATTTCTTGCACATAGCCAAAAAAACTCTTGAACCGAGAAAAGCACATTAGTAGGCTCGGCTAAGCCGAAAGGTGGCCGGTTGCTTTGACGCGGCACGCAAATACGAACCGCGTCCTCATGATCTTCAGCCCCGCGAAAACATTGTGATGGTGAATTCATAGAAGACACATGGAAGACGTCCGGAAGTTGCGCAGAAGATGCTCCACACATCTTCGGTTGTATGCATTCCAAACTGCATAAATGTGCATGATAGATGCATGTGGGTTATGGAGACAAGCAAGCACCTTGTTGCAGGGGAATGCTCATGAATGTAGACGGATTCCCCGAGCCATGCCGTCATCTCATGATCCAGCTCGCGGGATGGCGACACCGTAGACAACCAATCGTGCACCGTTGCCATCTTCCCCTTCAAGACCTCCGGCTTGGATTGACGGAAGACCTCCGCCGCGGATTCGGGGGGGGGGTTTAGTGAGCATCGCTCGTTTGAAGGACGACATTTTGGTCTTTGGGGGCGCTTCCCCCTTTGGAAGATGTACAGAAGACGCCTAAAAGATATCAAGAAGACGTCTTCCGGGATCCAGAAGATATACAGAAGACGTCTAGAAGATAACTTCTGGACGTCTTCCCGGAAGATCTTCTGACCGTCTTCTGGAAACCAGAAGATGGTAGACATTAGAAGTCGCGCCGAAGACGTCTTCTGGGCGTCTTCTGGATGTCTTCTGGACCCAGAAGACGTTCCAGAAGACATTCAGAAGACGTTCAGAAGACATTCAGAAGACGCGTCTTCTGGTTTTCCCAGAATGTAGGGCAAACGTCTGACCTCCTGAGGAACTGTCATCACCAACTCTAAGCCCCAATCCAGTTGACTGGCAATTTTCACCTGAGCTCTGCTCAACTGCGTGACATCCCCTCTCTTCTGTACTTCCTCGGGGCTCATGGCCTGCACTGTGGACGCCTTGCGGAGGCTTCTCGCGCGAGTGTGCTGTTCTGCACACTTTCTGCTCAGAATGGTACGATGGCCCTCATGCCAGAATCCTGGCATCACGTCGGTGATCACTCTGCTGAGCTCCTCCTGGTTTCCCCAGGCCACTCTGTCAGGGAGATCCCCCATGCTCCCTTCTTTCCTGAGCATCTGCCGCGATGTAAGCGCCTGCCATGGGTCTTCACGCCCCGGCTTCACTGCACGATGTGGACCCACGTCTGCAGGCAACAATACCACATCTGAGCCCAACTTCTCTCTCAGCTGCAGCTCCATGGCAGCCATCTTCTCTACGATCGACGTACTCACCTCGGCGGCAGCTGCCACCACGGTCCCACCCAAGCACTTGGGACATTGCCAATCTCCTTCAGGTACTCCATCCAGCGCTGGACTCAGACACCACGTGTGATAACCACGGTTACAGGTGTCACACAGCAACATGGCTGCCTCCCCATCTGTCCGCATGCACGCCTCACACGCGAGGTGCTTGCTGGGGATGGCTGCACTGCAGTCGTATTGATCTTTCACTTGCAGGTGACATGGTGCGATATTCTGCACTGTGCTCTTCTCCCGCAACTTCGTGTTGTCCTCCAACACTACCACCCCATCTCTTTGCACCTTGACTATCTTTAGGATGGCTGGCTTGGTGGCCACCTCCATGCCAGAGCGCGGTTGTTGTCGTATGTACACGAAATCGCCTGCCTTGAACTGGTGCGGCTTCGGCTCGTAGCTGCCACTCCTCCTGTGCTCGTATCGCAAGGTGTCGCGGTGCTGGGCGATCTCTAGGTTGCACCCTGCATGTACCATGAGCTTCTTCACGATGGCTGCTCGCTGTAACAGGTCCTCAGCCAGTGTCTTCTCCTCCTGCTTCCCAAAGTCCAACTCGGGTCGAGCACGAAGATCCGGTGGCACCGTGGCTTCCTGAGCGAACAGCAAGGTGAATGGCGCCACTCCAGTCGACTGCTGTTTAGCTGCGTTGTAACTGAGTACGAGTGACCAGAGCATCTCGTCCCACTCGAAGTCCAGGCCCTTGTCGAGGGCCATCTTCTTGAAGCAAAACTTGAGGGTGCGTACCACCCGTTCAGTCAAGCCATTGCTCTCTGGGGAACTCGGTGAAGTCACTCTCCGGTCAATGAGACACTGCTTGCATAGGGCAGAGAACTCGCCCTCAAACTCTGTGCCCCCGTCCACAAGGCATTCTGCGGGCGCCCCAAACACGGATAAAACGTGATTGCGAAATGCGCTGGCGATGGTGGCGGCCTCCTTGTCAGGGATTGGAACGCACACGACGAACCGCGTATAGTGCTCAATCATGACCAAGACGCGTTGGTTCCTAGCCTTCGTGATGCGCTTCGTAGGCCAAGCTAAATCCAGGGACCAGCGGTACATGAAGGACTTGATTTCCAGCGGCGTGAGCATCGCCTCCTCCCGTGCATAGTGCGTCTTCACCCTCTGACAAGTCTGACACTGAGTGACCACCGCTCGCACATCCTGTTTCATGCCTGCCCAGTAATGGCGTTGCCACAACAAGTTCAGTGTCCGCCTGATGCCCCAATGGCCAGTCCTCTCATGGTGCTCACGCACCAGCTGAATCCTGTCACAGGACTTGGGCACCAGCAGCTCCTTACCACTGACGGTGACCATGTACAACTCGCCCATGAGCTCGTCCCAGCGGTGACGTGCTGCTCTCTTCCTCACTCTGTGGTACTCCTCCTTGGGCACCTCCACTCTTCCTCCGGTCTTGATCCACGCGAGGCATAGCTCGTCCTCGTGTATGTCGGGGTACCTCTCTCGAAGTGACTCCTGGTTGGTTACGCTGGCTAGCATGGCAACCATTCTCGTAGTGTCGGGCAGCTTAGGCAGCCTCATCTCTTTCTCCTTCGCCACTGGTGCCCATTCTGGAGCTGAGCTTGTCTCTGCTGGCTTGCTCCCAGGTCTTAAAAAGGCCTGCCGATGACGCGCCTCATAGCCCGCGAGCTTCATGGAGGCCAGCTTCCACTGTCTGCGACGTGGAACGGCGTCGGCGGTGCCTAGCCCCTGTGTACCTTTCTGCCCCTGGCTGCACATGTGTTGCAGTCGTTCTTCCCAGTCCTGATGGCTAAGACGTCGCGCGACTTGCTGAGTATAGTCGCTGGAACTGGTGATCCACTCTGCTAGTTGTGCTCGCACCGGCTCAGCTGTGTCCTCGGAGGTGGTAGCCACCTTGGTGGACTTCGCGATAGGGATGGCAGCTAGCGTGCCATGCTCCTCCTCCTCGCTCTCCTCGCTCTTCGGCAGTTTGGTCGTGCTGACCTCGGCAATCGCATACAATAGCTCCATTGCTCTCCGATCCATAGCAAGGCCAAGCACTCCTGCCAATTCTTCGTCCTTCATGCCATGCGCCATGCGCAGCTCACTCGCGCTGTACCCCATGGCAACTGCCTTCTCGTCCAGGTTAACCTCTCTGGTCTCCCCCACTTCATCATCATCTTCTTTCCTTACCACCGTGCCTGCGCGAGGTGCGCGAAAGGCGCGAGAGTTTTGTGTCGCCAAGATGGTTGGCAATACTCTCATAGGCTCCCCCACAACGTTAGCGGTGTAGTGAGGCTTTCTGTCTCCTGTGACAACCCTGCGTGGCTTCCAGCCTCGCTGCAAAATATCGCGCACGTATCTGTCTGGTGGTCTGTCCACCCCCTCCATCACCAGATTGAACTGCTGATTTTGAAACAGATTGCTCCAATATGCTCGTAGGCGATGCGCGTATGATCCCGCGCGCGCCGCGTCGAAGGATACTGGCTGGCCCACCACGCTATTGATGATGGGAAACACGTCCTTCCTGATCTTCGAGTTCTCCCTGTGTGACAACGGAGAAACGTTCTCTAGCACATATGCTGGCGGTCGCTGAGGCTGCAGCTGTTGCAGCGTAGAGGGGACTCGCACTGCCTGGTAGAACAGTCTGCTGTGCCTGCCCTCCAAACCAGCCAGCTTGCCAGCTGGTGACAGGTCCTGGCATGGATATCCACACACCATGACCCATTGTTCTCCACTCAATGCCCCTGCATGTACAAGGTCAATGAGGCTGGTGTCTTCGATGTTGCTGGGCAGCTGTTCCAAGTGGGCTGCCTCGGCACGAAACAAGTCAGGATGACGGCGGCTGAGCGCCATGCACCTGGCCCTGGCTACCGTCTGGCTGGGCTTCGAGATGTCCTGGTAGAGGTACTTGTTGACCTTAACTCCACAGCGCAAGAGCATCTCTAGTCCAGCACACAGGCCCCCACACGGCTCGTAGCAGACCACGCCCTCTTCTCTGGCCTCCCGAAAGAAGCTCTTGTCAATCACTCTCGTGTCGATCTTCTTTGGCACTTTGAGCTTGCCACCCTCCATGGTCTCGTCGCCGTATATCGCCGGGGAGCCTCCAGAATGCATACCCCTGATTGGCCGGACCTGGCTGAGGGCATCCCAGGCGACTCGAGTCAACCTGCCCGAGCACCTGGCTACCTCCGGGTGGTCAGTGTCAAACATGACCCCCTTGTTGCACTCCAACTCTTCTTGGTAGTGCACGTCAAACAGTCGATGGACTGCGCTGGTCCCCAGCTGCTCCCTGACCATGTTCTCGCAGTAGTTGGCCACCTGTGCCTCTGGGCTCACTTCTAGACCAAGTGGTGGCTCCCTGGTCACTTCCAAGCAGATGGTATCTGTGAAGCAGCGCGTTAGCCTCTCGGCATGCCCCGCTTCCCTGGCTCGGTCCCCTTCACGGTCCAAGCGGGCACCAGTCTCGTCTGCGGTGCTGGGCAGTGGGTACCTGGATGGCACATCCGCGTTCTCATTCTTCGGACCTGGTCGGTACTGGACCGTGAACTCAAACTCCTGGAGGCTGATGGCCCAGCGTAGGTGTTGACCCTGCAGGTCCCCCTTCTCCATGAGTGTTGTGAGCGGCGAATGGTCGGTAATCAGCGTGAAGTGGATCCCGTGCAGGTACTGTCGCAACGTGCGGATCGCCCACACCACTGCCAGCATCTCACCCTGGAAGCTCGCGTACTGTCTCTCGGTCTTCGACAATGAGCGACTGATCACCACACAGATGTGCTCTACGCCGTTCTCATCCTTCTGACCCAGCACTGCGCCAATGCCATGGTTACTCCAGTCCGTGTAGAGAAAAATGGGCCTGCTGTAATCGATGGGCTTCAAACATCTCCCCGAACATAGGGCGTCCTTCAATGCCTGCAATGCCTGGTCCTGCTCCTTCCCCCAAGCTTCCTTGACATCCAACACCTCCTTTCTGAGCAAGTCGTTCAGTGGTCGTGCCATCTCTGAGTAGTTGGGTCCCATGGGCTCCCCCACCAAGCCTTTGTAGTAGTTCATGAGTCCAAGGATGGAGCGTACTCCAGTCTTGTCCTCGGGCTTGGGCAACTCTTGGATGGCTTTGCACTTGATGTCCTGCGCACCAATAGTGTTGTAGCCGATGCGGTAGCCCAAGAAGTCCACAGTGGCTGACCCGAAGGTCGACTTGCCCGAGTGCAGGCGTATCCCTGCATCCCCCAAGGTGCGAAGCACGGCTTCCACATCCTTGATGTGCTGCTCAGCGGTGTCTGAGTATATGCACACGTCATCGACGTACGCCACCGTGCAATGTTGCAGGTGACGCAGCTCGTAGTCCATGATTCTGATGAAGGCTGCGGTCGCTCCAGCTGCTCCAAACGGCATGGATGTGTAACGATAAAGCTGGTTGCCCCACCAGAACGCTGTCTTGTCCCTGTCCTCCTCAGTAGTCATGGGAATCTGGTGGAACGCCTTGGTCGCGTCCAGGGTAGTCTTGAACTTGGCCTTGGCCACGCGCTGGTAGAGCTCTTCTGGACGATGTGGTAACGTGTTATCCTTCAGCGACAACCGGTTCGTGTTCCGGAGGTCGACGCAGAGTCTCGTCGAAGTCCACTGTCCAGTGTCGTGATCCTTCTTCCCCGCGACCACCACGTTGCTGGCGTGTCTGCAGTGCTGTGAAGCCGGCTCGATGAAGCCATATTCCAGCAGTTCCTTGCAGTGCAGGTCGATGATCTCCTGCTCCCCCGGGCTGTATTTCCTCGGTCGCTGATAGGCTACCTTAGTCTCGTCCTTGAAAGGGATGGCGAAGGTCGCATGTGCCGCACCTCCATGGTAGCCTTTGATGTCCTGCGGCTTGTTGGCGAAGCAATAGCTGCACCTCCTCACCACGTTGCGCATCTCCTCCCAGTTCTCCTCAGTGAACTCGGGATGTCCTCCGAAGGTGGCATTGAGCTCGGTATCCAGCCACCCGGCCTCGTCCTTGGTGACCCTGGTCGTGCCCCCAGGCTGTAACGTGTCCAGCACCGTGTGCGGAAGCACCTCGTCTCGCTCTGCCACCATAGCCTCCCACCCGGTGTCCCATTGGCGCGAAGACCTCTGGTCCTCCCAGGCGGTCCTGAAAGATCTGGTCGGCGAGCCCGAGCACGATCCCATTGTCAGCATGCCCTGAAACTCCCCAGGGGCCACAGCGGCCACCCAAGCAGCCACCACGAGTAACAGCAAAAGTTTTAAAATTCTGCTGGTCCCCACTGGTTTGACTGGAGGGTGAAGGGTCAGTATGCAAGTCAGCATCCTCCACCCCCCTTGCATACGGCCCAGGCCTCCTCCCGCAGACACGTAGACCACCAGCGCCAAGACTGATGCCACATAGAGGCAGTGCGCCACCTGGTAGCAAGCGGCTGTGAACCGCAGGCGCTGCAGTCGGGCGGCAAAGCGCGGCTTCTGCATGCGCCGAGGGACAGCTGCCAGCGTGGCTGGACCCGCGGCCGAGATTTGCTGGGCGACCGCCAGCGCACGGCCCATCCGAGCCTCAAGCGCGGTGAACGCGCCACCATCGTAAACCAAGCAGGAGCCTGGCAACCCATGGTTCATAACGTGGGCGCCAACCACCAAGACGCACCCCAGAGTGCCGACCATGTGCGTGAAGTGCATGGCGAGCATGGCGAGTCCGAACCGTAGCAATGGCACGTACCACAGCCCACGCTGGGCATGGTGGAGCCCGGTTACCTTAAGGGCCCCCACGACCAGCAGCAGCAGGTGCCTAGCCAGCTCCAACAGCACACGCAGAGGCGCCCGTTGATGCGCCCATGGCTCAAGCGGCGCGGTATGTATGGCCCACAATGCGCGTGCCATGGCTCTGCGGGGCACCCCAGTGC
This sequence comes from Cymbomonas tetramitiformis, assembly GCA_001247695.2. NCBI lineage: Eukaryota > Viridiplantae > Chlorophyta > Pyramimonadophyceae > Pyramimonadales > Pyramimonadaceae > Cymbomonas > Cymbomonas tetramitiformis. Next base: position 9,328 of record LGRX02010233.1, on the reverse strand, counting down.
GGCATGCCCAGACGGCGACGACCTCACCAAGACACCTGGATATCTCCATGGCCATCCATGCTACCATCACTGCAAAGTGAGGCAGCTGCGGCCATTGCAAGCGCACGAACACCCCCACTAGCAGGAAGCACACCTGAGTGCGCTTCGCCCACCCCCCATCGGCGGGCTGTGTGCCCGGCTGTGCGCCGGGGCTGCTTCTCAGTGACGGGCGCGCCGGGCTGCAGCCGGCCCGGTGCCCCCTTGAAAAGGCCCCAGTGCGCTCTCCCTTCTCCTCTCCTCCCAACGTTCATCATAACTTAGGCGCTCATAGGGAGAACGCGGCGCGCTGCTGCCTGCATGTCGACGGCGAGCTGCGCCATGATGTTGGGCCTCCCTCCTGGGGCTCGGAGATCTCCTTCTGCGCTGGCCAGCTCGTGGCGAGCGCTGCTGCACGGGACTCGCGGTTGGACTCTGCGGGCGTGTCGCAGGATGACCTTCACGTCGGGTGTCGGCGCGCGCAACGCGGCCACTGGAACGCTCTGGGCTGCTGGGCGCTGTAGAGCCCCGGGTTGGCGATGGCACGAACGAAGTGGCCTCCTGCTCCTGTGCAGCCGGAGGCATAGCTTCAGTCCGCTGCGTGCAGACTGAATGTGTCGGGGATCTTAGAATGTCGTGGACTGACTGGTGCTCGGGCCTCTGTGCCATGTTGCACTCTAAGCCCCTGGTCCGTGTCCCGCTGAGAGCTTGGCCAGAGCAGAGCTCCTGCGTAGGCGCAGCTCGTGCACCACCACGACCATCAAGCCCAGGGCAGTCTGACCCAAGCGTGCTCATCCTCGCAGTCGCGCGGGCAGCGCGAGGTCGCTCTCCATATTCTCTGATGATCTCCTCTGATGACCTGATGATCTCCTGGCGCGCCCTTATCGACTCTGAGAGAGCCGCCATGGTGATGTTGTTCGCTGCGACCTCGGCGCGCCCTCGCGCCAAATCGGCAGCCAATCCAACAAACCTATCACTGATGACCTCCACGTCCTCATCAGAACTCTCCGTCTGCGGCGACGGTGTTCTTGTGCGACACGTGGTGGGTGCTCGCACCCGCAGCAGCCGCGAGGTCGGGCGAGTGTCCCGAGATGCTGCCATCTTCCTCCTCACTTCCTGCATGGGAATCATCCTCTCCCACGATTGGGTCCAAGCACCTCATGAAGTCGTTGCGCAGGTGCTCCTGCACCTCTGCTCGATGTGCTTCAGCCAGCAACGCAGGGCCCACCAGAAATGTGAACGCTGACAATGGCTCCCGATGCATCACTGCCACCTTGTTCCAGGTCTCCCAGCTACAGCAGTCGAACTTGCGTGTCCCTGAGGAAAGGTACTCCAAGGTGAACGCCATCTCGTCGGGTCCTCGCTCACGGTAATAGCGATGATCCTCAAAGAGGTAGTAGACGGCCTTGGACTGGGCGTTGGCACGGGTCTTGAACACACGTAGAGTGCCCTGCTGCGGGCCATCGTTCAAATGGCTCCTGGCTATCTCCTCGAGTTGTGTACGATCAACAAGGTGCTCCAAGTGCTTCTGTATGGTGCCGAGGAGTCCTCCCGTGCAGCCTTTCGACTGCCCGCCTAGAGGCAGAAACTCTCCCCGTTGTCCCACCCCTGCGGAGGAGGAGTACCTGTGCAGAGTCTTGTTGCTGAGTCGCTGCGTGTGTACCCCCTTCCCTCGCTGTGCATAGGGCTTCCCAAGCTGGAACTCGATCTTGCCCTTGAAACAACGGTACTGGATGAGGAAGACCGTCTGTCCGTGCAGCGCCGCGAACTCTGAGATCCCCTCCAGATCCAGCCAGTCGGCTTCCCCAGCGGTGTTCTCGCTGCGAGTGGGCGAGTCTGGCTCGTAGGTGCCCTGGAACACTGATGTGTGATATTCTAGCCTCGCAGGGTCAAAGGCTCCATTGGGCCAGGTTTGATGCCTCAGGCGAAGCGTAGCTGAGGATGGCGGCGGTGTGGAGCCAGATGGTCCCGCCTCATCTCCTCTGACCATCTTCAGTGTCCTGAGAGTCTCGTGCGTGCGTACCGGAGGGTTCCTTCTGGCCCCATAGGTGTCCAGCGCGTCACGTGCTTGTTCCTCCGTCTTGCATGCACCAAGCATCACTCTAGCGTTGTCCCCCAGGTGTAGGTACTCCACGGCGGCGTTCGTGCTGAACACCTCACCATCGCCTCCTTCCCCATCGGTCACTGGGTAGAACTTCCCCACCTTGTCAGCTGCGTCTGACAGCGTGAGCTGCGGGACCATCTTTACGCCCAGGTCCTCCACACCAGCCACCTCCTTATCATACCTCACCTTCAGACGAGCTCGAAGGTCAGCGATGTCCACTCGCTGCACGTACTTCAGATGCTGGTATTGTCAACGCTGGTCCTTCTCGTAGTAAAAGGGCGGCTGGAACTCGCCAGTCACCTTCCCCATGGGGCTCACGTTGGCGGCACCCTCCATGGTGTGACGTACCATGCGCTCCATGAGATCCCACTGGGCGCGAGTGTGCTCGCTGAGCACGCAGAACTGGCGTGCCACCTTGTCCCACATGAGCTTGCCCGTTACGACCCCTGGGTAAATCTGGTGGGAGTTGAGGGCCTCCTGAACACTCGCCATCGTGTACCTCCCAGCTTCCCAATGGGCACCACAGTCAGGGAGCGGGACCTGGTCGTTGTCCTTCCTGTGGCTCACCCTCGTGGTCCAGGCTTCTGAGGGTATCTTCGTCTCCTTGTCAACCTTCTGATCCACCAACGTGAAGTCGGGCCACAGTAACTCCGTCTCCAAGATGGTCTTACATTCTCCACAACGCGAGAACTTGACCTGCACAAATCCTGCGTCCACACCACTTCCATTGCCCTCTTCGCAGAGCGTGCACAAGCGAGCATAGCCCGTGCGGTCGATGTACAGGCGCTGCTGAGACCAGCTGCTCTCCTTGTCTTGATAATCCCATGGGTTCACTGCCATGCCCACCCATGGTTGTACGCTGGCCAGCTGGTAGTCAGCTTCGCTCTCGGCCTCTTGCTCCTGCGTAAGGTCTGGATAGCGAGGGTCTGTCTGAGTCGTGGCCAGGCTGGCTGGCATGACGGACTCCGTCCCAGCTGGCTCTTCAACACTGGACCACTCGCTTCTGGTCGCCACGTTGGCTTCCCGTTGGCTGCGTGATGACGCTTGTAGCAGGCCCAACATCTGGCCCGTTATGGACGTACCGGGCACCGGTGGTTCGAACGTTGCGCTCTCGGCGTGCAAGTTGACCCGCCCAGTGAGTTCGACTCGCATCATTGAGCTGGGTTTCAAGAAGCCCGCCTCCACCATGGACTGGCAACGCGCATCGAGCCTCTCCCTCTCCTCCGAGTTGAACCTTCTCAGTCTCATCTCCTCTAGCCATGATGCCAGGAGGTCCACCAGCTCGGGGTGGTTTCGTGAGAATGCACAAGGTGCAGGTGCACACCTTTCTCCTGAGAGGGCCAGACGGTCTTCTCCCCTTGTGTCTGGAGACACCGCCTCACGTAGTGGTGGAGCGCAGCCCTCAAAGGCGGGGGCAAGAGTGCGCGCTAGCGTAGCACCGTCGTCGAAGATCTCAGTCGCCAGGCACACCCTGGGGTCTTCGTTCCGCTTGCTCCTTGCATCAACGGGCGGCGTCAACTCGATCAACGGCAGCGTGACCTTCTCCCTCATGCCCAGTGACACCGCGGCCTCAGAAGTGGCGATGCCTCGGTAGAGGTCGATGGTCAGCTTGAGTGCGTTCTTCAGGGGTCCCGTGCCCACCAAGAAATCCCACGTAGTGTCGTTGGTGTATGTGACAAAGGCATGGAGCCGATGCAGAGTCATGTACGGCGTGCCCGCGGCGAGGACCACATCCACGTAGCAGTACTTGGTGAATTCTGCAGGGCTGCCGTCACATCTGGCCACTCTGGCCCCCGTCTCCGCATCGAAGATGGTCAAGCCAAGCCTGTTGACTGTTCTGATGGGGATGATGTTGCAATTGGCTCCAGTGTCCAGAAGTAGCGCTTTGTACAACATGAGCAGGCCCCCAGAGGCCATCAGAGCCATCCCTTGTGCCAAAGACTCGTTCAGGAGCTTGCACACAGGCTGGACCTGCGCCATGGCGGTGAGCTGCTCTTCCGTAAGGCCACTGAGCATCTTCTTCTTCAACAGCTCGTATGCTTTGGCCTCCATGGTCCCTGCGTGCAGCTCGCCCCTCTCGCTGAAGTCCCTCACCCCGAAGCTCTCCTGGACAGTGGCCGCTGCAGCAGTTACGCGCACCGCGGTTCTCCCCTTCCTGGGCTGCTCCACCGTGTCCTCCGGCATCTCGTCCAGAGGAATCTCCTCTTCGTCGCTGTCGTCGCCCGACTCCATGCCTGGGCAATCGTCATCCTCGTCGCTGTCGTCACCCGACTCCATGCCTGGGCAATCGTCATCCTCGTCGCTGTCGTCACCCTGGTCTCTGCCGATGCCCTGACAGTCTGCTGCTGAGGCTGTTGGCATGGGGAGCTGATTGGTCTCAGCTAGCTCCACCAGGGTCTCCACACCCCTGGGAGCTGTTATACGACCCTCTACCACGAGTCCAGCAGCTAGCTTACGGAAAGCCGCTCCTAGACTCTTGATCACGGAGGCCATGAGCTGTACCTTCCTCTGCATCTCGTCCGCCGCAGGCGCCATGGGCACCTGTGCGTCGGCCTCGTACTCTTCGGGTGTCTTCACTGGGAAGCCCCTCATGCGTTGGGTGCTGCCCAGGGCTACCGCTGGGGCCGCTGTGAGCTCAGACTCCGCACCCTTGCACAGTGTCTCGGGGAGTGCCCCCAAACCCAAGGTGTCGAGTGCGCTCGAGAGTGCCTCTTCACCCATCTCCTCGGCCATCGCTGAGAGTAAGTCGGTTGGAGAGCCAGATGGTGCTCCTGCTCCTGCGCTGCCATGGTGGTGCACGTGTGCATCGGCGATGTGCGTCTCCCTTTCCGCGACGCGCGCTGCGACTGGCTCCTCGTCGGAGCCCTCATCCTCGGACAGCACCTGCGATTTCACACTGCCCGCACGACTGACAGTCTTCCTGGCAGCTACCATGCCCTGGTACTCAGCCTTCAACGCTTCAGGGTTGCCAGTGGCGCCCTTCTGCGTGTCCTCTGGTGTCTGTTTGGCTCTGTACTTGTCTTTCTCGTCGTTGGACAGCTGCTGCCAGTCCGTCACCAGGATGCCCCAGTCGGAGCTCTTGAAGCGGTTCTTCAAGTTGTACATGCGCAGGGCGGCATTCTCCGCGTCCCACCACTTGCTGGAACCAAGTCTGCCCTCGTGGAACCCGGCAGGCATCTTGACGTGTTTGTAGCCGCTCCTGCACTGCTCAGGATCGGACTCATGCCAGCCCCCTCCAAAGCAGCGTAAGCACTTGGGCTTGTCGTTCGTACGAGTGCCCTCCGCTGGCGGCGGCGTCTTGTTGTAGGAGGTCTTATTGGTTCTTTCGGCAACGTTCACCTCCTTCTTCATCTTCTTGGAAGGCGGTGTCTCCGCCTTCTTGCTGCTCTCTAGCTCGCCTGGCTGCCCTTCCCCAGCGGACTCAATCTTCTTGATCGAGTTCTTTATCGCCTTGAGGTCGAGGCCATGTTGACGCGCCTCCCAGGTAGAGTACTGGCAGCCACACCGCCTGGTGATCTCCTGAAGGAAGGTGAGGATCCAAGACTCCGCGTCGCCCTTGAGCTTGTCCTGAACCTCGATGATGGACTCCAGGTCCTTCCAGGTCACCCGATTGGGTGGCGGGAACTGTGCCCTCAGTTGCTCCTTCACCCGTGTCTGGAAGACCTTGATGCGCAGGTTTTCTACGCAGTCCTCGATGAAGGTGCGCAGCTCCTCGTCGCTCAGCACCTTCCCAGTGTTGAGCTGCATCTCCCTGCGTTGACACATCTTCATGTATGTTAGCCCATCCTGCCCCACCTCCTGCGGCTTCTGTGTCAACAGATCCACTTTCTCTTGCGTTCCCTTCATCATAAACTTCTTGTCAAGGGCAGCGATAAAGCCCCTGAGCGCGTAGAAGTACTGCGTGTCACGGGTGCCATCATGTCCCGTCAAGCCTTTCAGCGAAGTTCCATCAGTCAGATAGTCGTTGGAAACCTCCCCTTGGGCGTCTTGGTTCGTCACTGGCCTCGCTATCACCCACGTGGTACCAGTGTTCATTTCATTAAAAGGGGGCCTAGCACACGGGATGGTACCCTCGAGTGGGCCATGTTCACTAGTGTCTTTGAGGACTCGGTCCATGTTGGAGGCCACTACACCCCCTTTCTCATAATTCTCACGCCACCAGCTGAGAGTTTGCGAATTCTCGCCAGCCAGACATGCAGGGATGATATCCCACAGATACTCAAAGTCAGGAGGTGTCTCTCTCAGGGTCTTCATCTGCGCATCGGTGAGCGTGCCAGCCCCGGACCTGAGCCTCCTTCTGACGTTGGCGTTGTGCTGCCGCACAAAATTCTCGCACATGTCGGCGAACTCCCTCAGAAACTTGGGACGGTCTTCTTCCTTGGTGCCCGTGTAGATGGGCAGCGTACCAAGGTTGATGCGCGCGGAGTCAGTGTACTCCATTTCCTCCTCGAAAATTACCAACGGCTCTTGGGCTTGGACCTGAGGTTGCACTGGTGCTTGGGCTTGGACCTGAGGTTGTACTGGTGCTTGGACCTCAGGCTGGCCTCTGGCAGCCCCTTCCTCTTCTTCCAGCTCTGTGAAGTGCTGGCTCACCCGTATCGCTCTCTGGGCACGCCTCTCTGTCCTTTGCTGCTTCTGACGGCCAGTACTGGATTCCGTTGCTATCTTCCCGGTGGAGAAGAGATGCTGGTGTGAAGGCTCTTTTCACTCCACACTTCCAAGCTTACCAGTACGGATAAATCCGTCCCTGGCTTCACCTTTCAGTGCTTTGCTCCAAGTAGCAATCACTGCCAGGATAATCTCGTTCATGAATGGTGAGCACGGTTTCGTCTGTGACTTGACCCTGTCTTGCACTGGTTCTTCTAGATGTCCAGCAAGGTTGCCTCAGCCCTCAGTGTGCCTGGTCCATACAGTAAATCAGCAGAATGCCAGCATGGGTCAAGTGGCCGCAAAGAACGCTGTCGTGATGGTGTTCACTGACAGCCCTGTTTCGCTCTACGCCTTCAGGCGTACCAGTACGGATGAATCCGTCCCTGGCTTTACCGTCTGGTGCTTCGCTCCAGCAGGATGTAACTCCCCGAAATAGCCCAGTATATAATTCTCAACGCTGCAACCATAGTGGACAATTGGCAACGGGTTCCGCTCTGATCGCTGTCGCTGTACTTTGCAAGACTGGTGAACTTCGAGTGCCGCAACAGTCTGCTTCCCTCAACCTCTTCCAAGGCTTACCAGTACGGATAAATCCGTCCCTGGCATCACCATTCAGAGGTCTCGTTCTTCAGGACTGCTGTTGCACTCTCAGAATTACAGACGACATGTCTGTAATATGGCACATTTTTGTTTTGAAAAAGACTGTTAATTACAGTTCTGACGCTATCGTATAAGAGCAAGTTCCACAAATGTATATCTTTACAAGCAGAAGAATACTGTATCTTATAAGTTATCTCATAACACTGCTGTTTTCGCGGTCTAAGCGAGTCCTGGCTATTTTCGGAATCACTGTTACGAAGGCAAAACAAAAATGAGCGTCTGCCTCACCCTTTCACGCCGCCCTACTTATTCTCACTATCTCTAAACAAGTGTAACACCCGCTTATCTTTCCGTATCTCTTCACTGTCATAACTCCTCACGCGTACCGTACAGCGCGTGTCCTATGTTCGTCACAGAGACTGCTACAGCAAGTGTCACAACCCGGCTGAGGTACACGATAAGCCGTGGTTTGTGACATTGTTGTTGCTGGTACCAGTCTTCTTACACCGATGTGAGGCGTCCCTCAAGGTGTTTTAGAATATTGGGGAGAACTGAGTCCACTTTTAACCCTCACCTTAGGCATTTAGCCTTACAGTTCTTAGGATGTAGCCCCCATGAATTGCGTATCGTATTTCAGAGTGACGATTCAAGGTATCCATGAATTGCGTATCGTATTTCAGAGTGACGATTCAAGGTATCCGAGGTTTACGTTACGGATATATTTGCGCTTGCCGTCGACGCCTTTGCGAACGATGATCGACGATTTAACGAACGATACTCGGCCTTATATATACGACTGATCGATGAAAACCCTTGGGTACATGTTTCCACAGTTATATATAGTGCACCCAACCCTTCCTCCCCTCCTGAAGCTACTATGGAGGTTCACAGGCGGTCATGGGGAGCCCGATTTTTGGGGCTTGTTTTAATGCAAACGGAGTGGCCCTGCTTAACGGGATTGGACTTATAATCCTTTACCCGGTCTGCTCAACTCCTCAATATTTGGTCCGGTACGCGCGCTTTGACGAACATCTGTCGATTCAGAGTGGATTCGACACGTACTAATGTGAAATTCGTTCTAGTTATGTGTGTCAAGCATAACTCAGGATCACAACTCCGTCCACCTCAGTACTATCCGGTAGCACGGATTACTGGCCATAAGATCCGAATGACAAACCACGGTCTGGCAAAGGTAGCTTTAGCAGTTTTTATTTATCCACAGATATGATATCTCGCATGTGTGCGTATCTGTGCAAGGGTATGATTTTGTACAAGGCTCATTGCACCTTTAGCAAGGAAGGATCAATTTCCTGCTTCTATGCAACATAATGATAAAACATTAAGAGCAAGGTATATAGATGATCGACATGTATTAATATATATTACAAGAAGTAAGGGCATTAGGCTTATTATAATGTTTAGCCTTCATAGGCAGCTATCATGTCTGCTGCATTGGTCAGCTCTGTGGCTTTGACCCAGGTGTCATGCTCAGGGCCGTAGCCTGCATATCGCACTAAGTAGTACTTGACACCTCTAGTGATCTTATCTGAGAGTATGTGTGATATCTCAAACAGTGGTTGCCCTTCTTCGGTGATCATCTGTGGCAGAGGCAAATGTGCTTGGATCGAGTCGTTATACAGCTCTATTCTGGATACAGGCTGTACCGGATGAATACGAATATCGAGATCCCCGAAATCTAACTCGTAAGCACGTCCATGGCCGAGCACTTTGGATATGGTAAACGGCCCAATATATGGCTGTTTAAAGTGTCTGCCTGCCTCTGTCAAACCAGTTCATTGGATAAACTCGGTCCGTAAAAGAACTTTCTGCCCTACTGCATATTGCCGGGGCATGTGAGTCTTATTGAATCTGGCTTGACTAATTTCTGCTGCTCGGGAGATGTTGTCTACCGCGTTGGCATGTACAGCCGAGTAGTGGTCAAAATGATCTCGAATAGCA
>LGRX02010232.1:0-29083 GCA_001247695.2 Cymbomonas tetramitiformis | reverse complement strand
TAAGGGGCGTAACCGGTTGACCCGAGGTCCAACTGGTTTGAAGTGATTAGTGCAAATTAATTAACTGGTTGGGGTTAGTTAGTTAATAACTAAAAAATTGATTAGCTAGCTACAATTGGTTAATTACTTTTATTGCACTAGTTAATTGGTGGTTTAACTGGTTACAACCAATATTGAGTATGGGGATACAGCGGCATTAAATGTTGCTCATTCGAGGTCAAACTCGACCCATTCGGATATACATATTATTTGTGTCAGATGTCATCATTACTCTCTGGCAACCTGAGATACTTACTTACTTGTGAGGTGCTTTTAAGTGAGAGTGAGAGGACAAGCTGAGGGGGGGCGGAGGGGTCAACCGGTATGTGGTGTAGACACCAAAGGCATGCACAAACGTATTTCAGAAGAGAATAACACATACATATTATTACTTTTCTAATGTTTTCTAACACAGGACCCGGGGTTTCCTGGGCGATCCTCTGCGTCGTTCCGTCTCTTGTAGTGACTGGTAACGAGAGTGCAGAGCATGTGCCAGGGCAGGCTGCTATGGTGTCAAGCGGAGCCTTCACCCTTCTAAGTGCTGAGGAGAGGCCTATACTAGCTTGCTCAGTGATTTCTATGTTCTGACTCTAACACCCTATGAGTGCCATAGTGCACTTGCACATTCTACTTATGCCTCCGCCACATCAGTCGCCTCGGTCGCGCCCTTGGCATCCACCTCTGGAACAGATGACTGCCAAGGATTGTAGTTGACCGCGCACATCAAGGTTTCTTGAATGGTCTCGGACTTCATGGTCTGGGCGTCCTTGCCATGCATCTTCCCAGCACCAGAGAAACGCCGCTCCACACCAGCCGATGATGCAGGCCGGCCGTGGAATTGGCGCCACATCATGCAGACGCGTGGGAACTTCTTCTCGTTCTCGAACCACCATTCAAGGATAGCAGTGTCCACCGGCGCCTGCTTCAGTTCCAGATACTTTTCAAGCTGCTTCACACTTTCAGTGTGAGGATCATCCTCATCATCGGCTTCCGCCTCCAAAAGGGTCGGCATGTCATCGTCGTCACTCGCATCGCCCTCGGAGTCACTGTCGCACAGTAGGGAATGCTTGCGCTTGCTACCCACGGCGGCTGAGGGAGCTGCTTGGGCTTTGGGAGTGGTGAGGGGAACGGCGTAGCCCTCTCACTATACCCTATCCTGTATGACACTGATGACACGCATGACTGAAACTGTCCCTAGCCCACCCTCTCCACCTAAAATGACACTCCCGGGGCCTCAAAAGGCCCCCTTCACCCATCCTTATACCCACATGCTCCCCACAGCCTGCACTACAGGACTGTGCTGACCCTTTCTTCAATTTCTCATCAGCCCTCTCACTATACCCTATCCTGTATGACACTGATGACACGCATGACTGAAACTGTCCCTAGCCCACCCTCTCCACCTAAAATGACCCTCCCGGGGCCTCAAAAGGCCCCCTTCACCCAACCTTATACCCACATGCTCCCCACAGCCTGCACTACAGGACTGTGCTGACCTCTCCTTCAATTTCTCATCAGCCCTCTCACTATACCCTATCCTGTATGACATTGATGACACGCATGACTGAAACTGTCCCTAGCCCACCCTCTCCACCTAAAATGACCCTCCCGTTTCAAACCGATGCAGCAACCTATTACCTAAACCATATGCAAATATAGTTCTCAAGTTCTGTGATGAATATTAATATCAATGGTGTACGCGGACAACCGATATGCTTGCGGAGAGTTGAACAGTAAATATTTAGGGTTTCAGGGGAACAACTGTCTGTGCCGCCCGCACGGCTCCAAAATATGAGTGCCATTGTAACCTATTGCAACATCGGTTTTAACATGTTGTGCGGACCACGCGGTGGGCCGTCCACATCTCAACACATCGAGCTCTGCTGACCGTAATCCGTCGTTGGAACGGTTCCGTAGATGGTGCCGGCCGCGTTGCCGCCCGCGCATCTCCGCAGCCCCTCCGCGATCTAATCATATTATAAAACGACTTTACAATCCTACGGTTTAAACGTGCAATGCAACCATGGGACATCCACACACACACACCCACACACACACATATTCCATACATGCAATACAGCAATGAAACCCTATTTCTACGCTATGCATCTTGCACTCACTTTAAACTAAGGAAGGATGCGAACCTTTGCGTGCCATACGCGATATCTCTTTCTTCGCTTTCGTGTGGTCTGGAGGATGATACGCCCCACGCGTGGCGTCCCTCCAGCTGAGGCGGAACTCGTCGTCCTCCAGCAATGCCCTAGGGCGCTTCCTCTTGGCGACCCAGTAAGATATCTTCTCGTCAATGTCGTTCTTGCGCATCTCACTCCAAACCGATCCCTCCTTCCCTGTGAGCGTGTTCGCCTGGTTGTTGCCACGCGCGACTTCACCTGGGTCTAGCTTCACCTCCTTCTCCTGCCGTATTTTCGCGTCCACCTCCTTCCAGACGTCGTTGTGCATGTACAAGCAGTGGTTGTTGAGCCCACTAGGGCATGCGCTCTTAGCGATAGCCCCCCCACACTCTTTCTCAGGGTCATCCTTGGAGGGCAAGGTGCAATAGACATGGGTGGAGTTGGCGACGCCCTCCTTGAAATACGCCCACCAAGGTGAGGTACGCTTACTCTTTTTTGAAGCGTGCGCGCCTCTTGTTGCTTGCGCTCCTCCTCGATGGCGGCCTCCCTCTTAAGCGCCACCGCAGTTTCCGCATCTCGCGCGGACTGCAACTTCTTAGCCAACGTCGAAGCCGCCTCTTCATTCTTCTCAAGTTGCTCCTTGTCGAACCTGCTGATGTAGTCCTCAGCACCTGCAACCATGCCTCACACCACGCAACCACACAACAACGTTCCTCATAATAAACTCGAGTAATCTTGTACTTTTACAACTCAAAAATAGGCGAGATCTTGCACAAGCGAGGTACATCTTTCGAATGAGCTTAGGGGTTCGTTTCGTTGAGTTATGATAACTCAGAGATCGACGCACCTGCAAGGTGCTCAATCGGCTCCCACGTATCATCCTTGGCTTGATAGCCTTTCCATCTCACCAGCCACTCGCGTCGGCCTCTTGTCCACCGCATGGCGAGGATGTCCTCAATGAGGTACTCTTCCGATCCGCTTGCGGTATCCGCCAAATGCTTCCGAGTTCGACGTATTCCCCCCTTCTTACCGTCCACGACAACCGAAGCATTGCCACCCTCACCTCGAGGACCGCTTTTTGAAGCTGCAGTCGGAAGCTTTTTCTTTGTTCGCCCCATTATATCCAACACACTTTAGCGCGGTATATCTATATCCACGCAACGGACAGTTCTGCAGAATTTGTGAGTTGTGTTTGCGACACTGTTGACTGTACAGTAAGGTGTGTGTAAAGACGACAAATGGCTTCGTGAAAACGCTCGACACTCGACTGCTGCTCATGACACTCGTGTCGTCTCGCGCGATTAAGGTGTTCCTAGCGCTGACCGCTGAGGCCGTGTCGAAAATCAGAGATCTCGATTTTTCGATTTTCCGACCGATCGCGATGGGCGACATGGGTGATTAACCGGTAATTAATAAATTTTGAGGGGGGTCAGCTCGTTACTGCCACTAAGTAGTTAATTCGATTAATAAAATTAATTAACTAGCTACAACCGGTTAGTGCGAATTAATTAACTAGCTAGGGTCAGTTAGTTGATAAAAATGGAATTGATTAACTAGCTAGTAACAATAACTGGTAGTAACTGGGTCTAACTAGTTAACTGGCCTAACTGGTTACTACGGTTATCCTAGATGTGCAGAAGAGCTCTCTGAATTTGAGCTGTGTTTAGGGTTTTGGCACCTAACAACAGTATCTGACAATCTTTGCTGTGAGCTGGGACCGCCCTGACCAAGAGTACAGGCCCCCAGTTGTGCTACAGTTTCCTCCTGAAGTTGAGTAGGGAGTTTGTTGCTTCGTTTCACTACTAGCTCCGGTCACCACCCTAGGTGGTGTGCTGGATTTGACACTGTGACACTCAAAACTGTCACATGTCACTTCCTATGGTAGGCTGGGTGACCGTCACCAGTAGACGGGAAACACCCGTTAGGTATTTATGTATGCCTCTCTTTTATCTATCACACTTTTACCGTTCTGATTCCGTAACCCTTAACTCAGGGTTTATCTCACCAGTTAGATATATATTACCGCTGAACTATATATCTGCCAAATACAGTGATATAAAATATGCTCGGATAAAACTGTAAACACTCAGATGAAGAAGATAAGCTAGGCCACAACTTATGTTGTGGCAACTAGTGACGGACTGTAGTACCCGTGTACGGAGTAGTCAGTACAGCAAATGGAGATGCAATTATGACAGTGGTGACAGTGTCACGGTGCACTCCCGCACATGTTCGTACTGTCACGTGTTGCGGGAATCGATACCGTGGCAAGGTATATCAGTGATAACCAGGAAGATAAATAACTGAGAAGCCGGAATATCAAGGTATGTCTTACGCGAGGTCGACTTTACACAAAACTTCTGATTTTCTAGATCGTGAGGTATAAGCGATTTAAGTTTCCGCTTATGTATGGTTAAGTATGGGAGATAACTGAGCGGTATCGACCATAACTTTTCAATGCTTGGGTCAATTGCATGCCTGGAGTACGCAATATGTTTAGATTGCTTTGAGCGACATGTTTATCGAATAAAAATATTTTCGGAAGTTTTGTGTAAAGTCGACCTTGCGTAAGACATACCTTGATATGATAAACAGTGTACCAATATACATGTCTGACCTAGGGAACTGGCACCGGGTACTGTACGGAGTACCGGTACAGCCCACTGGGTAATCTGGTGACCCCTAACGAGTGACACACAGATTCCCGCACACCACCCTGTAACTGTACGGAGTGCTAGTTCAGGTGGCAGGCTAGGTAATATGTATGTCAAATCTCAAAATCCGAAACAACAAACAGCCAATGCTGGAAACAAACTAGAGAGAGGCCTGTGCTCTTGGCCAGGGCGGTTCCTTTGCTAACATGCAACTAGATATGCAAATACAGGACAATATCTACAGCTAGTGCATGAACAACTCAGCCAATTTGAAAGTGGTCCACTATCGATATGACAACCCGAAAAAACTGGATTCCACGTCAAAAATGAGTTGATTTTGGATGAGATATCTTGCTGCCACCTTCGACACCTGCACACCGCCCCAAATCCGGCATGCGTTGGTGTGCGTTACCCCCACTATACAACCACATCAACGCTGACTCACAACTCAAGAATCTGAGCGATCTAAGTCACAATCATGCGGGCCTTGTAAGTTGGGTACCTCGACACTGAAATTGTGTTGCCACACTGCCATGGTGGCCTTGACTGTCCCTGTGAGAACAGAATCCCACGCACATCCAAGTGGCCCCAAATTCCGTGTACACGCAGCCACGCTCGTGTAAACATCCCAAGTACATCATGCGACCGTGTCCTGGCATTACATGCAGCTGTAGCTGGAGATTTGTGGGGTGCAACCATCTTCCCCAGGTGGACATGGGGAAGAGTGTCACATTATCGATACTCCAGGCCTATTTTCACACTCCTCTGCCACATACCACTAGCAACTTGTGAGAGGTCAAGGGGCTGAAACCGAGCCAAATCCGATATACCCAAGCTAACGCCGACATGTGCCAACAATTTGCGTGCTCCCATGCCAAACTTAAGTGAATTCACTGACGGCTATTCACGTTCTCGTCTGATCAGGTACAACCATGTGCCATGGCTGTTCCAGCCACCCTGCATACGTACCCCCTGTCCACAAGCATGGTGACTATGGTTTAAGGACTCCGCCGGGCAAATGTCCACCATATTCGGACTGTACGCAAAATTTCCCGATGAATATGTCGAATCCAACTACTGTACTTTAATCCAATCCAACTCCGTTCAGCAACATTTCATAAGTCCCAGGACGAGACTCGTAGAGCATTCGCACCGAAACCCTAAATTGGCCCCACCGAGCTGCACCGCGCAATTTTCGACACCAAACCAATTCGAATGCACAAAATAACTTCAGATTCGTGTTCCTCACAAAAAACTACGTCATATATGTCGAATCCAACTACTTTAATCCAATCCAACTCCGTCCAGCAACATTTCATAAGTCCCGCGACAAGATTCGTAGAGCATTCGCACCGAAACCCTGAATTCGCCCCACCGAGCTGCACCGCGCGATTTTCGACACAAAACCAATTCAAATGCACAAAATAACTTCGGATTCGTGTTCCTCGCAACAAACTACGTCATATATGTCGGACCCACGTATTGCACCGCGCCAATACTCGCCCAGCGCATGCCCACTGAACGCACCTCTCAGACTTAGCCTTTCTTAGGGAAAACGTTCGCTGCATCTCGAGGCCCCACAGGGCCGCATTTACTTTGAGCATCATAGCACATTATTTGGGCCCCAAACAAACTTTTCCCAACTCACATATTCATATTTAAATTATCCCTCGCCCCTGGGCCATTGGAATCGATGGTCGAAATTTCGCGAAAGACAACGATATGACAACCGAAAAAACTGGATTCCACGTCAAAAATGAGTTGATTTTGGATGAGATATCTTGCTGCCACCTTCGACACCTGCACACCGCCCCAAATCCGGCATGCGTTGGTGTGCGTTACCCCCACTATACAACCATCACGGGGGATGCAACTTTCACCCCCTGTATAAGGGTGACTGTTGCCCCCCTTCTGCTGTCACCCCTCACTGTGCTGTGACTCTCTGCTGTGTCACTTGCTGCAGCATCACCAACCGCTAGGAATATTAAAACACTATCTGTATTCTAATATTCACTTGAGTATGTATCTGAAACCTGAGCTCACGGCTTCAGCTTTCTTCTCTGTGAAAGCTTATAATATATTACAGCAGTATATATTTTAGCTTTCCCGTCAGGTTTGGGCTGCACCACTTGAAGCGGTGGTCTCTTTTTTTTCGGTCCTTACTCTCGTCATCGCATCTCCAGCGACGTCGCGTCTCCAGCGACCGCATCTCCAGCGAACCCTTGTTTCATCTCCAGCAACGCCCCGCTGTTACCGTAAGATTACGGCTACGGGAATCATCTGGGCGTGCCGTATCACGCCACTTTCGGCTTCATTAGCATCTCCAGCTACGAGACCGACTACAATCTATTCGCGGTTGTGCCTCTCTGAACAGCAGCACCCCTTCTGCACGAATATTGGCTTACCGCACGGTATTTTTGACGTCACCAGCGTGTTCCTTGTCAAAAATCACTTCAATTTGACTTCCCCATCACTGGAAGTTATCAATTTTACGGAAAGTTACGGTTTCGCCTTCGCACCCTATCTTTTCTTCACATAATTTTGCAGTCTGCAGCTTGCATCTCCAGCGAGCGCCCTTCTGCTACCGCCGGTGTGCGCCAGCGGGTCGACATTTCGGCGTGACGTATCTCGCCACTGTTGGCCTCACGACACCTCCATCTACGACTACGACGACATCATCTTCTAAGCCTTCGCCTTCCTGGACAGCGGCACCGCTTCTGCCGGAATATCGGCTTACCGCACGACTTTTTTGACGTCACCGGCGTCTTCCTCGTCAAAATTCACCCCAATTTGACTTTTCCATCGCTGGAAATTGTCAATTTTGCGAGAAGTTGTTGTTTTTCACTTGGAACCCTATCTTGCCTTCGCAGAATTCTGCAGTCTGCAGTGGGACTATGTCCACTGAGCGACAACGTGCGCGCATGGCCGCTGTTCAGGCTGCCCTAGGGACTGTTCGGGTACATCGACGAGATTCTACAACTGGATATAGTGTGGTGGTGTCTGGTGGTGCTCATGCACCAAACGCCAAACTCAAGTCCATCGCTTTCGCCATCGTCAACCAGAGCTTTGACTTCTACGAGCTCGCCCCGCGGCATCCTCAGCTTTGCCCTCCACCTTGCGCGCCTCTTGGCCGCTGTCTGGTGGTGGCGTGTGGTGGTGCTGCTGCACCCATCGCGTCCATTCTCCTTTCTGCTTTCGCCATCATGTGCGGGGAGGATCCACACCGCGTTTTTTACCTCACGTCCATTGCCACGCCCGCTCTGGTCGTGCCAGGCCTCGTTGGGTCGTGGCACCGCAGGGGTATCGGTTAAAAAAAGAAAAAAAAAAAAGAATGAACAACCCTAGAAATTGTCCGATCGTGTGATGTGCCTGCTAGATTCTAAGATGACGCCGGCAGGGCCATTCTAGTCGGGTTGAAAAAGGCCCCTTAGATCCGAACAGTCTTGCAGGCCCGCGTAACACTTGCATTTGGTCACCTCACACCAAGGGTCGGAATCGATTATTGGGACAATTATGATTAATCGATTAAACACTATTATCACAATTACAATCGATTGCCACTTTCAATAATTACAAACACAATAGGTTATGGACCTTGGAACAATCACAATCGAATCGATTTCTGATGGGTCGCAATCAGGAATCGAATCGATTGCAGAAAGAAATGAAACACCAATCGAATAGGTTACAATGTTTCATAACACCAAATACAATGGGTTTTCACGATTGGCAAATAACATGATTATGAAACCGATTGTCGTTTGTACCACATCCATAACACGATTTCAGATCTTGATTTTGCCGCATCCGTGATTAGAAACCGGAAATGCATCGCTGGACCAAAGGCATCAAACGGTGAGCCAGTCCGGTATCGATCCGGTGACCTTATGTCCGCAAGACTATCGCTATACCATTGAGCTTCTGAGGCTTAATACCGGCTGGTGTACGCGACGATATATAACCGGTTATATGATAGGTTACAACTTCTAACAATTCGGTACACAATAGGTTAGCAACAAACAAGAACACCAATCGAATAGGTTGTGACTTCTAACAATTAGTAAAAAAATGGGTTGGCAAAAAGTGACAACACTAATCGAATAGGTTTAAAATCTAAACAATTAGTTTACAACCGATTGTCAAAATCACACAATCAGTTTGTAAGAGGTTACGATTTTCAAACCGATTCCGACCCTTGCCTCACACCTACGGGGTGAGGTGGTGTCACGGGGGATGCAACTTTCACCCCCTGTATAAGGGTGACTGTTGCCCCCCTTCTGCTGTCACCCCTCACTGTGCTGTGACTCTCTGCTGTGTCACTTGCTGCAGCATCACCAACCACTAGGAATATTAAAACACTATCTGTATTCTAATATTCACTTGAGTATGTATCTGAAACCTGAGCTCACGGCTTCAGCTTTCTTCTCTGTGAAAGCTTATAATATATTACAGCAGTATATATTTTAGCTTTCCCGTCAAACCACATCAACGCTGACTCACAACTCAAGAATCTGAGCGATCTAAGTCACAATCATGGGGGCCTTGTAAGTTGGGTACCTCGACACTGAAATTGTGTTGCCACACTGCCATGGTGGCCTTGACTGTCCCTGTGAAAACAGAATCCCACACACATCCAAGTGGCCCAACAAATCCGTGTACACGCAGCCACGCTCGTGTAAACATCCCAAGTACATCATGCAACCGTGTCCTGGCATTACATGCAGCTGTAGCCGTGGCGATTTGTGGGGTGCAACCATCTTCCCCAGGTGGACATGGGGAAGAGTGTCACATCGATATGTGACCACAACACACCGCCTCCCACGGGGTATAGGCTTCTCCATCAGGTGATGGAGAGGATATCCAGCTTGCTATCATTTAATAACCCCTAGAATTAAATCGAAGTGCGTATACGAAGCTTACTATCACATTTCAACATGTGTTTTAGCAGTCGCGCGTGCCTAAAAAACCGTCTACAAAACCTATTAAAAAAGGTCCCGTAGAAGGCCCGTATAAGAAAATAATTCTACCAAATTACAACCAAACATGTTCTATTAACGTAGTTGATATTATATGTGCACAAACCATCATTAAGGGGCGTAACCGGTTGACCTGAGGTCCAACTGGTTGGAAGTGATTAGTGCAAATTGATTAACTGGTTGGGGTTAGCTAGTAAGTAAATAAGAAATTGATTAACTAGCTACAAAGGGTTAATTGCTTTTTTGCACTAGTTAACTGGTGGTTTAACTGGTTGCTGTATTGCCAAAATTGAGTATTTGGATAATGCGGCATTAAATTTTGCACATTCGAGGTCAAAATCGACCCATTCGGGTATACGTATTAGTTGTGCCAGATGTCATAATTACTGGCAACGCGAGGTACTTATTATTCCTATTATTAATGAAAACCTATTACATCTCAGTAATAGGCGAGCTCTTGCACAATAAGCGAAGTACATCTTTCGGGTAAGCTTAATCGAAACATTTCCACCCTCACCTCGAGGACCGCTTTTTGAAGCTGTCGATGCCGACAGTTTCTTCTTTGTACGCCCCATAGTATCTAAAGCCTTTTTTTAGCGCGATATACCTATATCGAACGGACAGTTCTGCAAATTTTACGAACTCTACAAGTGCTTACTGTATAGATAAAGGCTTATGTTTCCAAGAGATACCAGATAGAGAAGACAACAACTGGCTTCGTGAAAACGCTCGACACTCGACTACGTGCTCATGACACTCATCTCGGCTCACGCGATCAGGTTGATGTCACTCGACTGTGACGAAAATCAAAAATCTCGATTTTTCGATTTTCCGACCGATCGCAATGGGCAACATGGGTGATTAACTGGTAATTAATAAATTGTGAGGGGGGGTCAGCTCGTTACTACCACTAAGTAGTTGATTCGATTAATAGAATTGATTAACTAGCTACAAACGGTTAGTGCGAATTGATTAACTAGCTAGGGTCAGTTAGTTAATAAAAATGAAATTGATTAACTAGCTAGTAACAATAACTGGTGGTAACTGGGTCTAACTAGTTAACGGGCCCAACTAGTTACGCCCCTTAACCATCATAAACCTTAATAAAAACTTCCAATCGATAGCGTCGGTCGTTGCATGACTGCTTTGTGTATCATCATGCTAACACTTGTAAGCATAACAGCCAAATCTTCAAAGTAAAAAGACAGTCCCGGCGTAACCTTTGAAGAGCGGATTCCAAAAAAATGTATGCCAAAATTATCAAAGGGTTAAAAAAAAGTGAAATGTTTTTTAATAGCCTGGTATATCAATCAAACCGCGCCTCAAAGACACATATTTCAAAGCGGTCTCATAGAGGCACAGAGACTCTGTTAACTCGGAAAAGAAATTGAGCAACCAACTTCACAATGATACTGTATGTATTTAAAAGTGCTAGCACTGTACAAGATTCGACAACGATCCAAAGTTTTAACTGCAGACCTGATACAAAGGTACCATCATTGGATGAAGATTACAAATAATCACTATCATCATTGGATACAAAAATCACCATTGGAACACTGGCATCGCAGCTCCAAAGGTAGTGTGAACGTGATTCACTAACTTAAATCCTGGACATCATTATCCATCACCACGTTAATAATAATTAAAGCAGCGCTGCTAAAAGCCTGGAAGCTTCAAGGCTCCGCGGGGCGAACAGTGGCAATGAAAAATATTGTTATATTCTTAGAACTTTGAAAAGCGAACTTGCATTCGGCACCATTGGCTCAGAAATTTGCAGCTTTTGAAGACGGGAAGCGAGGGGAGCGGAAATTCGTGTGTCATTGAACCTTGGCACCGAAAAAGATAAAAAAAGCTACTGATAACAACACACGAAAACCCAACTCACGAAGCTTGCACCGAGGAGTGTAGCTACTACGGAGACGCCGCTGAATCTTGTAAGTGCATCTGAGCTCGCCGTTCCCGGAGGTGGATACGCTGGCGGAGGTGAAGGAGGCGGAGGTGATGGCGGAGGTGACGGCGGTAACGGGGAAAGAAAGCAATCGATGTTTAAGCGGTGGTCATCGACCCAAGTCGCTTCTCCACAACTCGAAGAACTGATTGAAGCATCAAAGTACGAACCGAGTGCAGCGCACACTGAAGTTGTTTCAGAACAGCTGACGTCCAAGCAGGAATGGGTGTAAGTCTGGGGACCCTCAGTAAACTTGGTTCCACTCGCGGTGACAACCGTTTGACCTCCAGCTGAAGGAGCCAAAATCGGCGCAATTTCAGTCAGAGGTGCACCATTACACTGACAATCGTAACCCACAGAGCAACCGTAATTGTCATAAGCGTTGCAGCTCGCGGATGTATAAGTTACACCATAAGTGGCACTGCACAGTCTATGGCAAACATATTCCGCACTTTCACACTGAGACCCACAACTTGTGAAAGGAAGCTTAGTATTGCCCGTCCAGGTTTTCATCTCCCCTGTAGGAGAGTGGACGATAGTAACGCATGCACCGCCCTGAGCTGTATTCCCATAATCAGGATATATTTCAGGATATATGAATTCTCTCATGTATCTCTCATGGCAAGTACTTGCTGCCTCGTCG
This sequence comes from Cymbomonas tetramitiformis, assembly GCA_001247695.2. Taxonomy (NCBI): domain Eukaryota; kingdom Viridiplantae; phylum Chlorophyta; class Pyramimonadophyceae; order Pyramimonadales; family Pyramimonadaceae; genus Cymbomonas; species Cymbomonas tetramitiformis. The sequence goes on along the minus strand of LGRX02010232.1, from coordinate 16,688 downwards.
CTCCTACTGTTCTCACAGCGTGGTGAGTACTCTGGCCGCGGGTCAGCTAGTGCTGCCACGCCGTCGAGGAGCAAGAAGAACGACACTCCGATGATGAGCATGATCCTTATAAACAAGATTCGGTCCGCCATCACGGTGATTGAATGATAATAGGTACTAGTTATTTGCCGAGGAGGTTAGGTTTTGAGAATCTGTGGAGTGGTACGGACCTCTCGTCTGCTCCTTATAATTTGATCAGCAGCAGCAGCAGCAGCAGCAGCAGCAGCAGCAGCAGCAGCAGTAGCAGCAGCAGCAAAGCGCGAATCCCAACGGGCGACGCAGACGAACTTCCGATCTCACGATCGCCAGACGCTAATGATGACAGTGCCACAGTCCTCGCGTCTCTGTTGCAACGATGCCACCCGACGCTATGGCATGGCAGCACGCGCGATGTTCAGAAATCAGGATGCTCAGAATGTTCAGAATGACCAGAATACGGCTACCCATATAGAGATATAATTTCAAAATTTATATGGTGACTTTTGCTCTCGATTTATTTTTATGATCGCAAACTCTCCCCCCTCCGAAGTGGGGTACCCAGACAGCAAATTAAATTGTTAAATGCAATTACTATTTGCCGTACACTTACAAGAATATTTCTCCACACAAATATAAACCAAGTTAATAACTTGTTTCCAATTCAGCACTAATGTTATTCTCACTAACTCAGAATGGAGGGAGTGACCCGAAAGTCTAAGTCAGTCTAGCCCGCTGCAGCTTCTCAGAAGCTGCAGCCTACCTCCTACACCAAGGCGCGGGAGGGTGGGTGTCGAACTTGACTTCAGTGGTCTGAGCTAGTTTGAATTTCAAATAAGTGCAGGTGCCAGAAATTCTAACAGCTAAATAGGCACCTACCGTGTGCCAGCACCCGGCTCTGTGTCGCTTTGTCTACTCTACGTTTTGCGAACTTTCGTCTAAGAGAAGTCGTGAACTTTGTCCACCTGGGCGACACTCAGGAGCCTGTCGACTGGTCTGTCATCACTGATGACAGTGTTCGACCTCCTCCGAGTTTCCCGAGAAATAGCGCTGCCGCTACGGCCATTTCTCGCATTAGCACTATTATATAATTATATATCATGCTTCAATCTAATTGTATATTATGTTTCTACAGTAATCACTCACCTTCGACGTTAAGGAACCAGCCAGCCTTGGGGGTGGGTACCCAAGTTGAGGAATCCTCACGATAAGAAATATGGTCGGTGACTATCTTAAGGGGCATTTCATAAAGTTCATATATCTCTATGACGTGCCACATTTCCAGAATTTTCCTCTACCTCCCCACCCCTAGCCGCGACTCACGCGTGCAGTCAAGGCAGTGGGCGACTAACCCAGCTGCAGCCCCCCCAGTGGCCCCCCCCCTGCACGCACCCACCTCCACATAGAGTAGGGGCATATCGTACCTCAAGCCATCACCATGTCACTCCCACTTGCTCCCACCAAGCCACCTCTGTAAGGCCCTGCTGCCCCCTGTCAGCCCCACTCGCCCGTACGACAACTTATTAATCCGCGATCTGTGATAATATTTTTAGCATTCCTCCAAGCCCCCAGCCACCGTCGACATGCAAAATCCCTTATTCCATGTTCGGTCGACGTGTGGGATGCACACCACCGCATCCCACCACTCACTACGCCGCCCACTGCACGCACAACAGAGGGGAATGGGTCACCCCCCCCAGCTGGGGGGTTGCACGTCATAGAGATATACGGCACCCCCCATATCGGTGTTCCTGACCCCATGAGCACTTCAGGGCAACCCCATTGGGTTCACGCAACTCATATTTAACCTCATTTGCACACCTTCCTGGATTGCACCATATGCTGGATTCAGTGACCCGTAGGTCATAACTTATCTGACTCCCGTTAGTTCTTAGTTGTACCAGTACTCGTACAGTACTAGGTGACAGATCCCTAAGTCACAGACACCTTATATTCGTTTAACTCTTATAATGAGTTTACACTTGTATGAAAAGTATTCAGTGACCGCCCCGATATAATACGTTATATTATATCTCACAAGTTATGGGGTATTACCCCGCTTTTATCACTGCTGACTTTGCCATGATTGGCTAAGCTTTTCCGCTTGGCGGGGCGTTGGGGCCTCGCGAGGAGTTGAATTGGCCACTTTAGGGCGCGCGGTTTGCGCTATGTTGCGGTGAGATTGCGAGTTGGGATTTTCGGCAACTTCTTCGGGTGTCCGCGTTGGATTTTGTTTTAGACTGGGCTTGATCACCCCTGTCAACAACTCCTTGGCCGCCGCGTATTCGACTTCGTTGATTTCGTTCGACCCCTTCTTCTCCTCACTCCGCAACTGCATTACGGTCGCCCGCCACCTTACAATTTGACACTCGCCTTTTCCCCAACCCCCCTCCTATAGGAATTTATTCTGATGACTTCATCCTCAGTTGGAACACCGGCCATGGGCGCTAGAATGCGCCTAGATTCAATTTTTGCTAGGAACGTGGGTGCTCGCTACAAGAGCACCCCGCAGTCAGCGAATGTCGCGCTCGCTGCTGGATGTGACACACCGACAGTCAAAATATGTCACTTGTCACTTCCTATAGTAGGCTGGGTGACCGTCACCAGTAGATGGGAAACACCCGTTAGTATTTATGTGTACCTCTTTTATCAATCTGAGACTTTTACCGTTCTGATATCGAAACCCTTAACTCAGGGTTTATTCTCCGTTATCCGATATATACACCCCACTATATATCTGACAGGTTTGGCCCCACTTACGTTTTATTTAGCCACTGCGACACCGCGAGGATGATTGGCTAAAGCCGGACGCTTGGGATGGAGTGAGGCGCTCCGCGCGTGGGAGTGCCGGCAGTCGCGGGTATGGCCTAAGTTTTGTGGGTTGATTTACGGCTAGCTGAAGGCCTTTGAGGACATTTTTTCTACGGGATTTAACGTTGGATTGGTTTACGCATCCTGGTTGGTCACCACACCGTTTCGTATCGGCCGCCATCTACCACACGACTTCTCGAAATTTCTGCTCTCTCACGGCAGCCGTATCGACGACCCACCACATTTCTTGGCCGCCCAAGACTACCGCCTTTTTTTTCCCACGTCTTCTTGCCTCACTCCACCCCTGTAGTCTTCTTCATCATGGTTGCTTCTACTAGATCAACGGCTAGCATGGCGCATCGCCGCCGCACATTAAGTACGATCTTTGACTCCGTTGCTGCCAGGCATGCCAACACGCCCGCGACCCCGACAGCGGCACAGCCGGCCGCTAATTCGGCGGGTGCTACATTTCTGGCATCGGTGCGCACCTTACAGCGGGAGCACCTCGACATGAAGGTGGCGAAGCACGTCCAGCGCAAGTTGTTCGACGGCAAAGAGGGGAGATTTTCCGGTGCGGAGCCCCACGCGGCGGCCATCTTCACGAGGATGGTCTCTGCCCTGCAGGCAGCATTCGTCACTGAGGACACCGGTTTCCTCCCACTCTTCACGCTGGACGACGCTACTTTGGCCGTCCGCGTGGAGGCCAACAATTTATTGTTCTCCACGATCGAGCTGCTGATCGACCCCTCGTCGCCCGCAGCGGACTGGTTGGACTCGTCCAGCGCCAGCTTCCCAGCAGACGGTAAGCGTGTCCTACTCGAGTTCGCCCGTCGGATGATCCCGGTCGGGGACCCCTTCCAGGGGCAAGCGGACATGTTTGCCGTCCGCATCGTTGCGGGCGTGGACCCTCATGGACCCATTGAGGACTTCAACGCCGCGCTCAAAGCTGCTAGGACCAGGTCGACGCTCCAGGACGAGGACGTGAAGTCCCGTTTCATCAAAGCCCTCGACGCCACCTTCTACCAGCCGGTGGTGTCCCGTTTGCTCCTTCACGACCAACGAGCCGCCCACGACCTACTCACCATTCAGCAGTGGGTGCGGGAGTGCTACGGCGAGCACGTGCGGGCGGGCACCGCCACCGCATCCGCACACCGGTACTCCCACGGCACGCACTTCATGGAGAAGGGCGTCGATGAGTCGGGTGCGGCGAGTGAGATCGCGGACTTGCGGACCATGGTGCTCGACTTGAAGAGGCAGTTGGCCACCTTCCTCGTCACCGCCGAATCCGAATCGTCTCCGCGGGGGTTTACCCCTCGCGCGGACAAACCGGACCGCCGGGTCAAGACCCGTTTCGCAGCCTCGCCCCTCCCCAAAGGGGGGAATTGGTCTCAGTCCGTCTCACGGAAGGTGGCCTTCCACCGCGACAGCGGTGCGGCGATCCCGTACTGCCAAAATCAGGTGTGTGCTAAGGGGAAGGCGAGGCATTGGCACAGGGACTGCCCGAACGGGGGCAGGACCGGACTCTCGGCCTTCGCCTTCGCCGAGGAGGCCGAGAACTCCGTGTTGGCCGCGAGGTTCCAACACGCCATCGACAACGGCGACCCCGTGGAATTCGACGCCCTCTGCATGCTTGCGGGCGGGAAGCCGGAGGTCTTCACCGATCTCTCCGCGTGCTCGTTCTGCGAGGAGGACGGTGAGGTCCTCGTGTCCGCCGTCGCCGAGTTCTCTGCGATGGCGCACGCGGCTGGAGCTTCCACGTTCAACATCAACACCTTCACTGCCGACGTGCCGGTGGTGTCGGAGCCGTCCGCACACTCCCCGCCTGCGTCGGTTGAGTCCGAGGGGGATTGGACCGGTCCGCCAAACCCCTTCTGCCCTCCCGTCACCCGCACGTTTGCCGACTTCATTGAGGGCACGGGGATTGCATTGGTGCCCGACGAACCGGCCCCGAGCATGAATTTGCTCTCCGCGGTTGGGGAGACGGAACGCGTTATCGACTACAAGCCCGCGTCTTGCGCTACGAGCGACGATGACGACGAAGATGCCTCGGTGACACCGCCGCGGCCACGCTACGGCTGCGGGAACGGCATTCCGAGGTTCGCGAGATCTCTCCTCACTTCCTCCTTGGTGTGCGCACTCTTTGTAATCTGTGCCGCCGCCGCACCGCACGCCGTTGCCGGTGTCGGTGGTGCCGATGCGCACACATGCACGGCTCCACCGGTCGGTGGTGCTACGTGGACTACCTCGGCGATCCCGGCTACGGAGGCTTCGCCGACTGACATGGTTCATGGCGTGCCGTGTGCTATCCCACCTCGTCGCCAACGGCGGGAGCAGAGACGGCAGGGCCTCTACATGGCTCCGATGCCGTGGCATCCCGGGCCGCCACCGCCTGCCGAGTTGTTTGTGGACGGCCCTCCGCTGTCGCCGGCTTCATCTTCAGATGACGAGGCTCCACCGTCGGGCAGCACTTGGCAGCATCCCGGTGCGGTGCAGCCTCCCGTGATCGAGAACTCGTCAATTTCTTCTACGAATGATTCATCACCGGCCCCGGGGGCCGGCAACTGCTTCACAGTCACGCTGCTCCGAGCCGGGCAGACAGCTCCGAAGACCACTAGTGGCTAGAATTATTCACGCCGTGCCTGCCTGGGAGTTAGCTGTAGTATAGCCTCCTAGATGTGCAGAAGGGCTCTCTACATTTGAGCTGTGTTTAGGGTTTTAGCAAAGTAACAGCAGTATCTGACAATCTTGCTGTGACCTGGGACCGCCCTGACCAAGAGTACAGGCCCCCAGTTGTGCTACAGTTTCCTCCTGAAGTTAAGTAGGGAGTTTGTTTGCTTCGTTCACTACTAGCTCCGGTCACCACCCTAGGTGGTGTGCTGGATGTGACACACCGACAGTCAAAATATGTCACTTGTCACTTCCTATAGTAGGCTGGGTGACCGTCACCAGTAGACGGGAAACACCCGTTAGTATTTATGTGTACCTCTTTTATCAATCTGAGACTTTTACCGTTCTGATATCGAAACCCTTAACTCAGGGTTTATTCTCCATTATCCGATATATACACCCCACTATATATCTGACACTCGCTGCTGCTGACAAGACACGCGGAAATGCCGTTTTGCAATCGCCTTGGGACATTGACGTTGTGAAGCGTGTTGCGAAGGACACCTTAGGTACTAAGGCGTCCTCATTTCCCGGAAGTGAACCTCATCGACAACTTCTTTGGGATTCCTTGGTTACTGCCTTGGCGGCATCGTTTGTCAACAACACAACAAGGACAGCGCCAACGAGGACATCTTTGACCTCGTGGACGTCACCAAGGAGGTTCACCCGATCTTCAACGACATTTTACTTCGTGCGTTGGTCTCTTTGACAACGCCACACTCTCCAGCTCGAAGGTGGGTTGACGCTTCCGCTCGGATCTCTCCGCGCGACGGTAAGCGTGCCCTCCTAGAGATCACCAAGCGGCTGCTGCCGCCTGGGCATCGGCCGCTCCGCCATCACGAGGAGCTCTTAGGCATTACTTTTGGGTCGTCTAATGACCCTGAGCCCTTGGTTGCCCAATTTGACGAATGTCTGAAAGCTATCGCGGCTAGCGGAGCGGGTCCCCTGGATGACGAAGCAGCCAAAAGGCAGCTCCTGGCAGCGCTGGACGCCGACTTTTACAAGGAGGTGATCACCCCGCTCCGCCTGGACACCGAGTTGGCGAAGGTGAGCATCGAGGAGGTGTACACTCACGTTCTAGAGGTGTGGTGGGGTGCGAACCCTAATGGCCCTCCCACCCGCCCCAATACAGCCGCACCTATCCACACGCACACGCCTCTCGGACTGGCGTACGCAGGTGACGAGCAGAGTGGCATCTCGGACTTCCTCGAGGAGTTCGCTCGTATCATTGGTGAAGCCTCTACCCTACTTGCCTCCCTCCGTAGTGACGAGCGCGAAGTTGCACGCGACACGCCGCCGCCACGGAATGATTTTCCCCGTAGGCATGGGGGCGGTGGTGTCAAATTCCCACCGTCCAAGTGGCGCGACGAGCGAAACCGTCGGACCGACGGTAAGTTTCACGGCCGTAACCGTCACGTGGGATGGAAACATCGCTTCGCGGCCTCCACACTCCCGAAAGGCGGGAATTGGCCTCAAGGCATGAAGCCGCAGGGTGCTAGGAGCATTTCTTTCCACTCCGCGTCCTCGGCCTTCGTACAGGAGTGCCCCCTCTGCCCTGGACACTTCCACGACACGGCACGTTGCCCGATGGTGTGCGGTTCGTGTGATGTGGGACTTTGCGATGCCGCCATGGACTTGGACGAGATCGTTTCGGCCTTCCAGACCGCTTTCGACGAGGAGAACGACGAAGACTTCGCTGACTTGTGCCACGTACACGACCAACCACTGGTGCGTAACGATCCTGAGCCCTTCACCTATCCGGTGCGGCACGACGTGGGATTGCGTGCCCACTATGCGGGCTTGGGTCATGGTGCTTCGGGCGACGGCATGGAGGGTGTGCTATCAGATGCACGGGGCGTCCTCGAGTCCCTGCGGTCTGCGGCTACGGCTGCGCAGGTCGGTGGTGCTGGTGCGGCTGGTAAGCAACCACCGCTGCACATCGGCACTTTGTCTGTGCCGCAGGTGGTGTGCGATGCGCCACCACCTGCCAATCATGAGATCGACGCTGGGCTCCACCCGGTTTCGGCGTCGGACCCCGCTTCTTTCGGGTCTCCTTTCGAGGAGCCACTGCGAGTGTCCTTTATGGACCGGGTAATGCCCACATGCCCTGGCACCTCCCTTAAATTGTGCTCGATTGACTCGGATCACGAGCCGATTCACCCGGGGGAGCTTTCCGTGATCGACGATGACGACAACTCCGACGGTTATTCCTTTTCCGGAGACGAGGTTCACTCGGCCCCACCGGCTACACGGTCACGTGTCGGTGTGGCAACATTGCCGAGATTCTTTTCCTTTGCATCTCTAGCCCTGCCCGCACTCATGTGTCTTGCATGTGTGTCAGCGGTTCAGGGTTCGGTGGTGCTCGATCGAGCCCCTGAATTCACCGCGGCGGTACATCCCGTTGGGGTGACTGCCAACAGTCTGTCTGGCTTGCCGTACTATTTTGCTTTCGGCATTCCTTTTCCTCCTGTGGTCTCGGCAGGCTTGAATTCTGATTTTCAATTTTCGGAATTCCTAATTTTACTCTACGAATCTTTTCCTGCCTCTGGTTTCTGGTCTTGGCTTCTGGATTATGGTTCTGGCTTCTGGTTCTGGACACTGGTCTCTGGACTCTGGTTCTGGGTTATGACTTCTGGGCTCTGGTTCTGGTTGAACTTCTTTGACACTAACAACTTCTTCAACTCTGGTGAACTCTGCAGCTTTGTAGACCACTTTCAAAGTGGCTGAGTATCTGCGAAATTGAGCTGTAGGAACTTAGCTTGCAAGCAGTTTCCTAGCAGCAGTTTTAGAAAGGGACCGCCCTGGCTAAAGCACAGGCCTCCCTCTAGCAGTTTCCAGCTCCTAGCTGTTTGTTGTTTCGGAACATTTGCTTTGTCTGTGCTCCGCTCTCTGCCACCTGTAACAGCACTATGTACAGTCACAGGGTGGTGTGCTGGATTCAGTGACCCGTAGGTCATAACTTATCTGACTCCCGTTAGCTGTACCAGTACTCGTACAGTACTAGGTGACAGATCCCTAAGTCACAGACACCTTATATTCGTTTAACTCTTATAATGAGTTTACACTTGTATGAAAAGTATTCAGTGACCGCCCCGATATAATACGTTATATTATATCTCACACCATATCTCTATGACGTGCCACATTTCCAGAATGTTCCTCTACGACCTCCCCACCCCTAGCCGCGACTCACGCGTGCAGTCAAGGCAGTGGGCGACTAACCCATCTGCACCCCCCCAGTGGCCCCCCCTGCACGCACCCACCTCCACATAGAGTAGGGGCATATCGTACCTCAAGCCATCACCATTTCACTCCCACTTGCTCCCACCAAGCCACCTCTGTAAGGCCCTGCTGCCCCCTGTCACGCTGTCAGCCCCACTCGCCCGTACGACAACTTATTAATCACCGCGATCTGTGATAATATTTTTAGCATTCCTCCAAGCCCCCAGCCACCGTCGACATGTAAAATCCCTTATTCCATGTTCGGTCGACGTGTGGGATGCACACCACCGCATCCCACCACTCACTACGCCGCCCACTGCACGCACAACAGAGGGGAATGGGTCACCCCCCCCAGCTGGGGGGTTGCACGTCATAGAGATATCGGAATAGATATGAGAGCTCGCGAATTGACCTGCTCAGTCGAGTGCTCACCTGCATCCCTCACTCCGCTCGTCAGACGAGAGCTCTTCGATTGTCATTCACTGTTCATGCTTGAACTGGAGAGTTTCTCAGATCAAAACTTAGAGCGCAAGAGATACAAAAGTGTGACGAAAGGTGAAAATACCTCCAGAGATCGCATACTTGACCGATTAACATATGAATAAGTGACGTGATTGCTGCCATAATTGGGATACTGGGAATCGATTTGTTCAGACGTATTTGAAGGGCTACAATGTCGTCGTATGTTTTTTTTAGTGCTCTTATGACTCTTATCGTCACTTCGCATGTTGTAGAGGCCTCAGTGGTGCGCATGCTTCTGCAGCTCGAAGCATCTCGTCCTCAAAACTCCTGCCTTGGGAAGCCATTTCACCGTGCTGGAGAAGCGAAAGCGCTACGCTTCTAGTGCAAAAGGGCCATTTGAATTGTTGTGTTGTTGTCGTCAAACTAGTCAGTCAAAGAGTACCTTTTGGTTCAAAGCTCGTTTATTGGAGTTCAGGAGGAGGTTTGGAACCGGAACATCTCGCACACTGCCCTTGTCAACGTATTGGTGCCAAAAGGTAAAGTGCTTGATCAGTCAACTTACACATACTTCATTATGGTTGAACAGGAAACCAGCCAAACAACTTGTGACTGTTCGTGCGCACAGCAAGACTCAAAGGTGAGCTCCGCCTGTGAGTTTCTGGCATCTAGCGCGGCGCCTGTTCTGCGGTACTAGGAGCGGAACTGGCCGATCACTCTCGTTTATATCTGTATCCTCGAAAGGAGTGTACTGCAACTGCTTGCTCGCTCGTTCCACGGTAAGAACCTTTGCTTACTGCTGCTGGATCCCTTAGATGAAAGTCCTGATCGGAACCGGCATTGGATTTGTCGAAACGTTTTCTTCCCAATGCTTGATGTTCCGGGTTTTCCCAGAAGGGTTAGTGAATGTGGAGACTCTTCCACTGTGCAACACAAATGCTTTTGGATATGGTAGCAGTTTTGTTCGAGCGTCACTTTCACGACACTCCTTGTACATATGGCCAGTCGTTTGCGTCCTGAAAGCACGCTTATTTGTGCAATCGTGCATAGAATTCCGAGGATGGTCTGCCGGAACTTTCATCGCACTTTTAGGCCCCCGAGCCGCCCCCTGGAGCTCTCCGCACTTGGGCCGCGCGCCCCGTCGTTTTTGCTAACGGGCTGCACGAATAAATGGCTCTATGGACAGGTGTCGAAGTTAACTGCCGAGCTTGAGGCTGCCCATCGAGTTATCCAACAGCTGGAGCAAAGCACCCGTGGCCTAGATGAGCTGAAGAGAGACCACGCCGAAATCAGCAAGAGTCTCATGCAGGTGTGCAGCTCCGCGTGGTCTCCGGGTCAGGAGCTTTGTTTTGTCGAGAGGCAGCGTCGAACCTGATCCCGGCCAGCACATCGTGAGCGCAATCGCATTCGCGGCACGAATTGTCCTCATCCTCGCGCGTCCACCTGGCCAGCTCAGGGTGAACGGATTCGTTTGGGCATCCTACAAATTCCCCCTAATCTACTATCGGGACCGACCGGAGGCAAAAACTGCGGACGCCAGAAACCCACCTTTATGAGGCTAGGCTCTCTCGGTGGAGATGGTGAGTGAAGTTGAGCCCTACGCCTTTTGATCCTAACTTGCAAACCTCTTGCAAACCTGGGGCTGCTAAGACTAGGCAAGGTGGGAATAAGTCGGGTTGTGGCCTCACCACGCTGGTCGCACGTTTACTTTCCCCCGGTGCAAGGTGCACTGAGGCCTGTCCTCTCTCTGCGCGCTGCGATTGAGCAAGGCCGCGCGGCCCGATGGGGAACACTGTTTCGGTCCTGCGGAGCACTGCGAAGTGGATCCTGTGATGGGTGGGTCGCTGACATCTGGCAGGTTAGAGCGTCAACCCAAGCGCACACGTGGAGCTTTCCGCTACCCGTACGCCCCTCAGAACCTCCAACTATTTTGCAACCCGAGCTCAAATTCGCCTGTTCCTCGTAGGTGCACGGTTGACTGCTTGGCAGTTGCAGACACAAAGGGGTTGCTGTGGCTCTTGTCTAACTCCCTATAATCGTGTCCGCCTGCAGGTCAACGTGAGCTCCGCAGCTGCAGATAGAAGTGGGCCGCTGTGGTTCGTGCGTGAGTCATTTGTCCGTGCTTCGGTCCTGGTAATTTCTGCACCTTGCTTCCTGCTTCTTCCATTCCGCTCTTTGTACGCTGCCTGTCAGATACCCTGTTTGCGGGGTTGCCCCGGCCAGCGCCTCAGATGCAGATATGCGGCCTGTCAGATACTTGTCGTGACTGTCACACTGCTGCCTGAGGTTCGGTTGACGTGTTTGTCACACCGCTGCCTTAGGGTTGGTTGTCGTCACTGTGCACACTGCTGCCTTAGGGTTGGTCTGTCGTGACTGTCACACTGCTGCCTCAGGGTTGGTTGCCGTGAGGTTATCCTGACTGACACACCGCTGCCTGAGGGTTGGTCTGTCGTGACTGACACACCGCTGCCTCACACCCGCTTGGCATGACACGCACACCCCTCCCGCAAGCATGCTTGGTCTGTGACAGTCAGACCCTTCCCTCACGCGTGTCTGGTATGACATTCATAGGCGTTCCTGTGTCACTGTGCCAAACATAAGTTGTCAGAGTTACGATTTCTGCTTTGACTTTGCACGAGAGTTCTGAGCATGCCATCTCGTCCAAGCTGTGATTGGCTGTGGTTCACTATGACGGGGGTTTGGACGAGGGTGGGGGCGCTCCGCAGTGGACGGAGCCCTCTAATGAAGATCTAAAGGCATCCAAGGCAGCGGTGAAAGGAATGAGCGGCCTCGATCGGCACAGAGCCCGGGCGGGCGCTCTTTTCCTCGACTTGCGTGTTCTCCTCGCCCGGATCATGTGCGGCCCTGTGAGCTACAAGCTGCCCGCCCTTTGCGGAGGGGGGCCGTCCCCTCTATCCGGCCGAGGCGCTTGGACAGCCCGATCGTGTTTTGCCTCCTGAAGCAAGAAGGGGGTTAGGATCCACCCGAAGCTGCTTGGACAGCTTGCTGGCTCCAAAGAGGGAGGCGGCGGCACCTGTGTTGGGAAATGCTTGGCAGGGCTTGAGGGGGTGAGGGCGCTGTCTCGCAGAGGGGAGTTGCAGAAGCATCTGACCGAGACGGTGAAGCCTACCTTGGCAGAGGGGATGCGTAGCGTCTACAGCCATGTCGACGCCCTGACAGAGAATTTGATGAAGATGGGCAAGCCCCAGACACGGGGCGTGCGCAAGCCAGGAAGCGGCAAGGATAGCAAGGAGAGCACCATGGACCGCATCCGCTCGCTGGAGAAGGAGACCCAGGTGCGGCCGAGGCGCGGGCGTGGACCACCCATCCTCCAGGCGGGCCGCGGGGCCGGTAGTGGCTCTGGCTCGTCTGCCGCAGAGTGGATGTCTGGCGAGGGAAGTCCCGGCGAGGGCTATGGCTTCCTAGGAGGGGCTAGTTGAGGGGATGCCCCGGCGAGGGCTATGGCTTCCTAGGAGGGGCTAGTTGAGGGGATGCCCCGGCGAGGGCTATGGCTTCCTAGGAGGGGCTAGTTGAGGTGGGGACCTGGTGGAGGTGTTAGGGATTTCCCCGGAGGGGGCGTGAACATCAGTTTGTTATTGGCTAATCGAGGGAATACCCTGTGGGGGGCCTGAGCACCGGGCTTGTGGAGGCTGCTTTATGGAATGAGCAAGTGGGGATGTGAGCTTCGGTTACTTATTAGAGGCTACTGGGGGGGGATGCCCTGGAGGGGGTTGGGTGCAGCTGTCTTTGGGACTTCGTGGCATGCTGCCTGTGCACCCCTTGGTGAGTACCCCGGAGGTCTCCACGACACTCTGCCGCCAGCATCTCCAGAGCTTTGCTTAGAGCACCCCTTGCAGGATGTGTTGCACTCGGGCATTCAGCTCGAATTCCCTCAGAGGGCCGACTCCGAGGGTGGGTTGCAACTCCGGTGGCACGCGTGTGGGCTGCCTTAAATATGAGGGACTCTCATTCTTCGCTGTTCCCCTTGCTGCGCTTGGGTAAAGCTCCGGTGACGGATGTGCCGGTGACAGATGACACTGCCGTTGACAGATGGCACTGCCAATGACGGATGTGCCGGTGACAGATGCCGCCGGTGACAGATGATACCGCTGATGATAGATGATGTTGCCGGTGACAGATGCCGCTGGTGACAGATGATACAGATGATACACCGCCTGTAACAGATGACGCTGCCGGTGACAGATGACACCGCCGGTGATGGATGACCTGTCGGATTGCTTCATAAGATTGATTCTCTTGTGCTCGGAGGCTCTGTGCACGGTGTGCCTCAGTCAGACGACACGTCACCAACCAGGAACCTCGAAGGGGTTGGATGAGAATTTGGAGTGCCAATTGCGAAGCGATGAACGATGCACTGTTCTGAGCTCTGCCCCTCGAGAGCCACTGCCATCCAGCCAATTGCAGCGCAGCGCAGCCCCCATTGGGGCCCCTGTACAGGAGAGCGAGGGGGCCGTGTTGCAGCGATTAAAGTGCCGTCATGAGGGGTGGTGGATGCTGAGTCGTGGGGGCAGATGTTTCGAAGCTGCTTGGTGTTCGGCGCGCTCTTCACGGTGGCGATTGTGATCAAGCTGCTCAGCTTTATGCTGTACGGCCCGCCTCACATTCCTTCCGCCCTCTCTCCCGCGCCATCTTGGACATGAATCTTCGCTTCGCGGTGCTCGTCAAATTCAAGATGACAAATTAACGGCCGTCTGCTTTCTCATGAAATATCCAAATGCCAGATGAATGAATGCCCTATCCACTGTCTTATGACATTACTGTGCCGGGCTCGCCAAAAGCCAGGCTTGTATTCCGTACAGTTGGTGTGATATGCAGACAGCTGACCATCGCGCGCACGGGGCACCGCCCGAGGCCGCAACATGCTTCTTCACACTTTCCCCCTCCGTTTCCATCTTCGGGGTTCGGGTTGAGTCTCTCTGAGGCGGCATCATTCCCATGACACTCAGGCCACCGAGCTATATACATCACAGCACGTCAAGCTCCGCGCGCTATAGGCCCGCAGGCGTTTGTGAGATGAGACCCTGTGGTGTGCGGGCGCCGCAGATTCAAGCTCAATTCGCGCCGGAAGGCTCGCCCGATGACGGCGGCGGGAGATCACGAGCATGACAAGTTCGAAACAGGGCCAAGGTAAGACAAGCCTCAGGCCATCACACCGATATTCTCCCCCCACTTGGACTGCTTCTTGCTGTATACTTCCGGGTGCCATAGGATGGCATCGTATTCCTGACGCCGCAGCCTCCGAGTTTTCTCTCCTGGCGAATGCTCGGGGGAGGACGTCATATGCCGGTGACCTCATTCGACTCAGAGGTGGGGTGTGGCTTCGAGCTGCAGGCCCCCCAAGCCGAAACCCAGGACACCATCATCGGTTCGCCTCCCCGACTATCGCGCCACCCGAGAGTGCACCTTTTATGCGTTGGAAGCGTGAACCTACTTTTAATGCGCAGTTGCTTCTCCCTTGGGTCTCGATCCTGGGTCATGTTCCCGCCGAGGTTGAGCATGTTGTATACTCCGAGGCTCCCCGGGGCCCGCGTCGTGACATGTACTTTGGCATATAATTTCATCGGCATTGCAGACGCTTCGTCGGCATTGGACGTGATGGTAAATTTGCATGGGTGAGCAGAGTTAGATTGCGTGCACCGGTCTCGCGTGGATCCTACTAGGGGCATCCACTTTGAGCCGTGAGACGTGTGCACTGAATTCCCGTCTCTGTATTCGGTCGTTAAACTTTTGATCTCGCCGTGGGTTGAGACTACCACAGGCGGCATTATAATTGGTGATGCACGATGCGGGTATCCGATGGCTGTGATTTGCACCCGAGGGTCAGATTGGCTGGGGATGTACTCTGATTGAACGAGTCGCGCCACCGATGTGATGCCGGAATGCCGCTTCCAGAAAAAGAGACACAATAGTGTGAAATACGCAGTCCTATATAAAGCTGGCATTGACCAATAATCGGCATGGCGTGTGGCTTTTTACGCTGCGGGGGGCGAGTGACCCGGGCTGCGGTGCGGGTCGTGCAGAAGCCCTTGCCACCTGGCAACTGGGACCCGAGCACGAAAGTGTTGGTCCCTGGCTGGAGCGTCGATGATATTCTCGATGTACACCCCTGCACCCCTGCCTGCCACCTGGCTGCCCTCTGCATACCCACCCCTGCCCCTGCGAGCCCCTGCCCGCCCCCTTCGCCTCCACTGACCTGCCTCTTGCCTGCACTTTCCATTCAGTATCGGACCTAACTCCGGAAATGCAAATCAGGCATATGAGGGTGCACTGGAAATCAGACGGCATATGAGGGTGCACTGGAAATCAGACGGCATATGAGGATGGACTGCAAAGCGGGCCCGGCATCTAAGGATGGACTGGAAATCAGACGGCATATGAGAATGGACTGCAAATCAGACGGCATGAGGGATGGGCTGCAAATCAGACGGCTTGAGGATGGAGTGCAAAGCCGGACGGTATATGCCCATACTGAGGGTGCACTGCAAATCGGGCAGCATACGAGGATGGACTGCAAATCAGGCGGCATACTTGGCCTTATGAGCCCGGTGCACTGCAAGCCGGACAGCATGAGGATGCACTGCAAATCAGGCGGCATATGAGGATGGGCTGCAAATCCAGGCGACACGAGGATGGGTACAAGTCGGATGACATATGCCATATGAGGTGCACGCGGAATCGGACAGCATACGAGGATGGACTGCAAATCAGGCATATGACATATGAGGGTGCACTGCAAATGGGACAGCATATGAGGATGCACTGTAAAGAAGCAGACGGCATATGAGGGGTGCACTGGAGATCAGACGGCATATGGCACTGGGGGTGGAAGCGGCATATGAGGATGCACTGCAATCAGACGGCATGCCTGCTTCATGACATATGAGGGTGCACTGGAAATCCAGGCGGCATGAGGGTGCACTGGAAATCGGAGAGCGACACATATGAGGGTGCACTGGAAATCCAGACGGCATATGACATATGAGGGGTGGACTAAATCAGGCAGCATATGAGGGTGCACTGGAAATCCAGGCTTGGCATATGACATATGCGGGTGCACTGGAAATCAGACGGCATATGAGGGTGCACTGGAAATCGGACGGCATATGACATATGAGGATGGACTGGAAGTCAGAGGGCATATGGCATATGTGGACAGACTGTAAATCAGACGGCATATGGCATATGAGGGTGCACTGCAAATCGGACGGCATATGGCATATGAGGATGGACTGGAAGGCGGAAGCAAGTTTTCGGGGACGGAACACAAAGCGAGGTGATGGGAGGGTGGAGGTGTGCAACAGCCGGTGCCGAGTGCAGCGCTCAGCAAGCTGGACCTGCGCGGCGTCCCAGGTGCGGTGAAGAGCACGCCTCCAGCCAGGCAGCCGGGTTTGCGCCTTGTAGCCACTCGCAGTCGCCCCCGAGCCCGGCAGCATGCCATTCTCTGGCCGCTCGGATGGATGCCATTCTCTGGCCGCTCGGATGGATGACATTCT
>LGRX02010231.1:0-24781 GCA_001247695.2 Cymbomonas tetramitiformis | reverse complement strand
GGGACTCACACCAGCTCGGACTGATATCGCCGTCCTGCATTATGCAGTCCAGGCGGGTGACTGACGTTTCTGCGTCGGAGTCACAGTCCGGGAGGCAGTAAGTGCATGCGTCAGCTAGCAGGCCGATGGCGACTGATTTCTGGACTGCACTGCGCTCCGGGAAGTCTGGGGGGGAAACCGCGACCTGAACTGATGCTGCAGCCAGTTTAGCCGTTATGTGCTTTCTGACCTGCTCGTCCCGGTGCATCAGCTCATTGTCCTGCTGAAGTTCCCTATTTTCCCTATCCAAATCCTCCTGCACGAAGGCGTGGAAGTCCGCATGGCGTTCTGTTGTGGTAGAAGCCGAGTCCCTATCCTCCAACTCGTATCTGCGTCGCAATCGAGAGGCTCGAAGCGCCTTGTCTTCAGGAGTCAGCCATGGTCTACGTTTCGGACCCAAAGCCTGGCAAGCCCTGCTTCTGGTCAACCACGGCCGACTGGGCTTTGAAGTTCTCTTTGGTGGTGAGAGTTCTTCTCCCTCGACGGGCTTGGGCTTGGCTACGCGAACGAACCGTCCAAACTCCTGATCCAAAATGGCTCGGCGTCGGCGATTGAATTCACGTACCCTGACGAGCCGCTTCAGGCGCTTATCTAACTCTTCTCGATTTAACTGGGGCTTACTAGTTGTAGGGCCAAGCTTCTTTCCCACTCGCCTTTCCCCTGCTCTCCAAAGCGCAAGGGACTTGACCGGTCGGACCTCTGACTCTTCCAGCTCCAGATACCTTTCTAGCGCCCTAATGGCGGGGCGCAGGCGAGCACCTGGCTGCTGGGCCTTAAAGGCTTTCCTAACTCTGGTGGGTAAACGCTGAGCTCTGAACTTCCAGTGCCCGCGAACTCTCGCAACGTCCGACCCCTGGTTCTCCAAGTGCTGTAGGTAGACTGCCCGTGGCTCAACTGTGTGGCTTGACCGGTTTTTATCCCGGGTGTCCGCACCGGTGATCCAACAGAGCAGCTCCCACGGCTCCTCGGGACGCGGAACCGAGGCGGTCGCTGGGGTTTTGGCGGACTTCCAGAAGTTCGCCTGCTCTCTCTGGATGCGTTGCTCGACCTGTTCCCGCTCAGGAGGCTCTGGGTTTCCCGTGCGGGTGGCGGCTAGCATGTCCAAATCTCCCTGTTCATACTCCCTGACCTGACTCTGGTTCTTGAGGTGGCGCCTAGCGCTGCTACTAAGGTGTCTCCCGCACCTCTTCCACCTATCACGCAGCACCTGCATCGCTGTGGACGCCGGCGCGGGGCCCTTCTGTCCCCCTGACCCCGCTGTGACGGGGCCCGCGCCCTTTACTGCGGGGAGGGCGCCCCGGGCTGGGGAGCGTCCTCCTGGACAAAATCCAATCCGATGGCAGCCAAAGCTTCTTCCATCGAATCGTCCCCTATTAACGCCAGGGTGTCCTCCAGGAGGCACTTGGCCCACTCTTTTGGGCGCTGCTTTGCCTGCGGACAGTCGCGGGCGTAATGGTCCATGCTCTTGCACAGACGGCAGCCCTCGTACTCCGGAGACCCGAGTCGTTGCCCTGTGGGTGTCGGAGTGCTAGCGGATGTCGCCATGGCCAGCAACTCCTCTGTGACATCTACGTGGGCTAGCAGCTGGATCGAGCGGCTCGTCCTATCCTGGCTCTGCCGTAACTCCCGCTCAGCTTCTATGGCCCAAGTCAGGAGTCTGTGGCGGTCTTTACTGGCCGTCCCGCTCAGAGTCAGGACCGAAGAGCCTTGCCTCTCGGCTATAAGGAAGACTCTCCTCCTTACCTCCGGTATCAGTCCAGTAAAGAATATGTCCAACAGCTCCTCTTCTGGCACCGGAGTGGTGAGCTCGTGGGCAGCCAGCATGCTTACGATGTCGTGAGCGAGGTGCACTCCATCCCAGAACTCGCGGACCGTGCGAGACTGTCTGTCCTGACTCTGACGCACGCGACGCAGGAACGGACCAATCGACGCCATCTCCCCTTTGTCGGGCATCACCAGCTGCGCTAAGGGGACCACTATCACGTCCAGGGTGAGGCTCTTACCGTCCCGGGCTTCCTTCAACACCGAAGAAAGCTCGCGGTACTCGGAGCTCAGTGCGCCGAAGCAGTGTCTGGCCACTTCCGACAGCAGGGAGTGGTCTGACAACACCGGCTCCTCACCCCCGCCATCTAGCGTGCCCAGACGCGCCATCTCCATGGCGTAGCGCACTGGCTCCAACTCCCGAACCTCCCTGACCTGCCGAACAAACCGAAGGAGCCGACCAAAGACGTGGGACGACCCCTCCACCTCCGTGTGGTATTTGTCCACCGCCTTTTCCATGGCTTTGAGGGCTTCCTTAAGGGCATGCTGCTCGTCTTACGACTTGCAGAGCGTCGGGACTCCCGGATGTAACGAGAGGAATCGGTACGGAAGGTGAACTGGCTGTCGCCATCCCCGTCCTCACCCGGCCCATCGCCGCCAGGACCTCCGCCCGGACCCCCCGGACCTCCTGGCCCTCCAGGATCATCACCCCCCGAGCCTCCGGGTCCTCCATGACTGCCGACACCGGGCTCCTCCGGGGACTCGTTTGGCTCCGAGTGCTCAGGTTGAGGGACCATCCCCCCCCCGTCTCCTGGTGTGTCCGTCGCAGCAGCAAGCGGAGGCGGTGACACTACCGGAAAGTTGTCGAAAGCGCCGGGCCACACGTCCGCGGAGCAAAACCCACACACCGGCAGGTACACAGTCTTCAGGAGTGCCACTACACTTCTCTTAGTGCCCACCTGACATGTCCACATATGCACCGGACTCTCCGCGTGCCCGCACCCGCAACGAGCGCAGTTCTCTGGGACGGGCGCTAAGGCCGCCGTGAGACTGTAAACCACCTGGGACCCGAGGACTCTGTCATTGTCCGAGACTCTCGCTTTCAGGCACTGCCTGATCTGACTGGTAGGATGCACGCACCCAGCGACCTGACCAAGGGAGCGATACCTACGAGCGGCGTCGTAAAACAGGCGCTGGGCGTCGGGCCCCGGTTTGCCATGCTCGACCACGTGTGCCCGGAGGGCGGCGCAGACTTTCACTGGAAGGGAAATGTAGTCCCATGAGTGCGGCGGAAGCGACGCCACGCCCGCGTGTGACTCCTCCGGCGGGCTATGAACGCCCCGGTCCAAGACGTCACAGGTGACGACGGAAGCCGGCTCCACCAGCTTATGTCCCTCTCGGGAGATGGGCGTCTCCTGAACCGGACTCGACACTGCCGCTGCAGGCCCTCGAGCGTCTGACTCCACGGGCCCCGAGGGCGAAGCCTGAACCAGGGCGAGCCTTTGGACTTGTTACTCTATGACCGCCTGCAGCCTCTCCTCTAACTGGGCCTCAGCCGACCTCCGATCTGCTGCTCGCCGCTCGTCAGCAGCTATCTGCTGAGCGACGCTCTCGTCGACAGCCAACTGCCTTGCAGTCTCCCGGGCTTCTGCGGCCAGCCGGTCTGCAGCCCAGCGCTCTTCGACAGCGCGTTGCTCGGAGGCCCTGCGTTCCTCGGCAGCGCGCTGATCGGAGACCCTGCGCTCCTCGGCAGCTCTTTGACTCTCTTGGAGTTGCCGAGACAGCTGTTCCAGGCGAGCCTCGGCAGCTGCCTCCCGAGCTTGAGACTCCTTCTGCCAGGCTTCCTTTAGCTCTTGCAGGTCCTGACTGTTCCTGCTCCAGGTGGACTCCGGGGACGACGACGTGTCCCCTGAGGAAGTCGGACCGGGGTGCGGGGCCGAGGGTGCTCGACTGGACTTCCTGGTGCGAGGCACTGGGCGACTGGGGCCGCTCGGTCTAGGCGCCTGAGTCCTAGGCCTCGGAGGTTCCGCGGGATGCTCCTCCTCCGATGAGGACGGGAGGGGAGCAAACCGGTTTGACCAGTTCCCACCGGAGGCTGCGGAACTCGGAGGTGCTGTACCTGACTTCCTAAGACCCCTGTGTGACTTCCGGGTGCTGCCGCTCATTCTGACGGCAGCGACGACCGCTCTCCTTACCTCCTGGAGGTCCACTTCGCGGTGTACTATCTCCCCTGGTCTGCGGACGTTGATGGCAAAGGCAGAGAATCTACACCTCCCGAGGGAGTTGTGAGGGTCCTCGCGCTTCTGCTGCATCAATGATCAATCTCTTGGACTCGGAGACTGACTGCTGGTGGATCTCCAGGCGATAAGCGCCGTCGTCGGAGAGCCCATGGTCCTTGAACTGGAACCACATTACCCCTGACAGCGGGTGGTCTTTCCCCAGGCGCTTTAGGCCTCGACGGATGTCTTGCCACCAAGACTCCTGGTCGGAATCCGAGCAAGAGCTGACGTCGGGTGAGGTTCCCGCTTTCCCTACTGGACGGCGTCCACTCGTTCCCTGGGACGAGTCCGAGCTGACTGGGGTCGTCCTGGGGAGTCGGCGCCACTCGCGGAGACACCTTCTGACCATCTGACTCATCCGGTGGCTCCGGGCTCCAACCCACCAGGTGCTCCTCTCCTTGGCGAGCATCGTTTGCTGGTGCCATGCCATGAAGGCGGCCCCAGCTCGACGTCGACTGCCCCTGCGCCACAGACCCTGTGACTGGACGACACGCTGGCGCCACGCCGCGAAAGCGGACTCGACTCGACGCTGACTACCTCTGACAAACAGGCCCTGAAGTTGGGCGACCCGCTGGGTGACGTCCTTCCAAGCTTGGAATGCCAGGCGCCGGAGTTCGCGCTGGTGCGCTGACCGGTCCGCTCTGGCCTTCCATGCGACCCACGCAAGCCGCGCGGTTGCGCGCTGACGAGCTAGCAGGGAGACTCTTGCGCGTCGTTGCGCTGAGTCCAGCGCCCAAGTGCTCCATTGACGGAGGGCCAATGCGAGCATGGACTGACGTCGCTCCCCTCGCCAATCTGGCTTGAGCCGGATGCGAGACTCGTGCTCTTTTGACTGGACGACGTCCAACCGCTCTGAGCGCCGGACATCGTCAAACTCCCCTTCTGCAGGGGGGCTACAGTCACTGGCCCGGTAAATCTCAAAACGCCCTGGGGCGCTGGTGAGATTTCCTTGCTCGCACTCCACGAGGGGAGAGAGGGAGGACGCTACCGGTCCCGGCGCCGGCTCCTGATGGACGAGCCTACTGCCCGCACTCCTGCTGGACGCAGGGGTGGGGAGAAGGGAGCCGCCGAGGGGTTCAGCCCCTTAGCCGAGCGGTCCGAGTCCGACGCGGAGCTGGGGCTTGCCGCCGGTGCCGGAGCTCCGGGCGACGCACGCTTCCGGCGCGCCGGCTGCCGTAAAGCAGAGCTCAATGCGAGCTCGGACACTGGCTCGGCCCCACTGACTTTCGCTGGTGAGGGGGTTCTCAGTGGCGAGGCCCTGGGGGGCTCACCCGACAACCCCGGAGGGGCCCTCAGGGGCGTGCGCGCCGGTGTAGCCTCGAGGACTTCACCGTCGTATTGGCGTGCGAGTGCACGCCGCACTCGCCCCCCCTATCACGGGCGCGCCAATCCCGGCTGTCTGATCTGCCAGCCGCGCCCCAGAACTCCGAAGAGCCCGGGCCGACCGACAGTCCCGCAGCGCGAGATCCTGACCGACCGGACCCCACGGCCGAGCCGGGGGCGGCGCCGGACCGACCCTTCCCACGACGACCCGACTGACCCTGGAACTCCTCTCCATCCGAATACATCATACGCGTGCTACGTGTGCGATCTAACTAATTGGAGGTGCCGTATGACACGCGCGGTGACCAGCACCCGCCGATCCAGAAATTCACTACTTGTGTGCGAGCACAAGCAGTTACACCGGCCGAAGCGCGGCGATTCCCGGAATAGAGGGAACTAGAAAACTAAAGCTCCATTGGGAACATTATGCGCGGTATGCGTACAAACTAATCAATTGAAAGCGCCTCACGCCACGCGCGGCAACTACAGTAATCACTCACCTTTAAGAAAACCCACCGATAAGAAACCCAGACTTTTCGGGGGTACGCAGTTGGTGAGAATCATTGCCACCTATTTTTTTTGAGCTATGAAATAGTCGAAAATAAGAAATATGGGTCTTGGCGCGCATGCGGAAAATTTTGAAAATGTCGCCTTTTAAGGGTTTATCATTGGACTTTTAAGAGAATTGCTGGCTGATTGAAAGAAAATACTTGCGATTCCATAGGACAAGGGCGGGGGGGTACGCAAGTTGGTGAAATTAGCTGGCTGACCCCAAATCTCCGGTTTTCTTAAAGGTGAGTGATTACTGTAGCACCCGCTTTCAGAAATTCACTACTTGTGTGCGAGCACAAGCAGTCACACCGGCCGAAGCGCGGCAATTTCCGGAATAGGGGGGACTAGAGGGCCACACTAGAGGCACGCAAGATCCCAAACCGATCCCGAAATTCAGCAAAAGCTACGCAATTTTAAAAAAATTGCGCAGCGCTTCCGCCGCGAAGGGTCGGAATCGCCGAAAATCTGAAGCGATTTGGTCCGCGGGCACCTGCGGAACGCCGAAACTACGGCCTATGCGTGCGTGCGTATGCGTGCCAATAGAAGGGGCAACGCGCGCACCTTAAAAGATTGTCGTTCTTGGGCTGAATTCCTCCACGCCAACGCGGTCCCAAGAGTACCTGGAACCCTCAAACACACCCACCGCCGCACAACGCAAGCAAAAGAGCAGGCATTCTCGATTTCGTAGAAAGGTCTACGCTAGCTAATCACGCGAGGTAAGGTGGCATCTGATCAGAATTTGCGCAAAAAAAACAGGGAAGCAACGTGAAAACACGGACTAATTGCCATTTTGTGGGAGTCTACACCCTTTGCTTTCCTCTTCTTTACGGTTTCGGACTTATCTATTACCTACTTATTAAACGACCGCACGAGGTATGGTTTCGGTTGGTCCACTATTCGGAATTCGGTTTCGTAATTCTTCCTAGTATGCTTTTGCTTTCAGTGCATGCTTTCAATACACAATATACAGCAGTTACGGCTTTTTACTTTTATGTTACACTTATTCAGTTCAGTTCTCATCTCCGAAACTGGTTACACTTAGAGTTCTTATACATTCAGGAACTCTTTCCATAACTCAACTGTACTGAGTACTCCGTACAACAGGCTAGGCACCTCACATCAACATCATTCTGATCGGTCCTACTGTACTCCGTACTGAGTACTCTTGCGTTTTGTACTTAGCCGTTTTTCTTGCTCTTGTGCTTGCCTCCTAGCACATCGCCGCTATGAACCAAGGTGCCATGCTGGCTTCTGCGCCCACGCCTGCAACCCCGGGAAATGATACGCGGCGGATACTGTCTCGGGAAATGCATCCGCTACCGACACATAGTAGGGAAGCAGCCTCCAATCCACTGTAACCCGCGCTCTGCCCTGACTGGCAGCTGCACTCAGCGCCGCATCGGCTACACTCTTGTCCATTTTTAAGAGGACATATGTGGGGACCTGGGGAGCGGTCAATGGTCTCAACTGTGGAAAGCACCCATGTGCAGCTGCGATGGACTCGGGGTCGAGCCGTATGATGCTCAGAGCCCTAAGAGCAGCTTGCATGAGGCCCTCTTCATGATAAGCATATGGGAGGTGAGCTACCACCGGGGTGCCGGCAGGCACACCATCTGGGACCACCCACAGCGAGTGGCAATCCACTGTGGCCACGAGAACCTGCACCGGTGACGGACCTCCTCTCCCCAGCCCTGGATTTCCCACTGCCGTCCTTGGCTGAGCTGGTTGAACTGGCTGTAAGGGAGCAGATTGAAGCGCGGGTCGCTGCGCGGGTGGAGGGGGTTGAACTGGCTGTTGATCCGGTAGAGGGGGATGAACTGGTTGTGGCTGGTGAATTGGTGAAGCTGTAGGTTGCCGAGTGGGTGGCATCAGGGAAGATAACTTCCGTTGAGCTGGTACGGCCCCAAATCAAAATTTCTTTCGGCCGGCCTTCGGTCCGCCCGGTCCAACCTACAAAATGCCCGCCGCAAGCGCGAAATTTTTAATCTTAAGTATGGGAAAATGCAAAAATCGCAAAAATTTCATCAAAATTTTAGAAGTTTGCGCCAAATTGGTTCGGCCCCAACGCAATTTCTCTTTCGGCCCCTCTTCAGCCCGGGCCTCATTTTGGCGACTCAATTCGGCCCGGGGCCGGCCAATCGGGGTAAGATATCTTCCCTGGGTGGCATCTGTTGGCGGAGGCCTGGGGCAACATATCGCGAGCGCGAGTCGGTATCAACAGTGGCGCCGCGCCATTCCACACCCTGGCCACTCCGCTGCCCCCCTGGTTCCCCTGGATCTGCGAGTACTGCCACTGACGCTGAGCCAACCTCTACCCCTGCATCCCCTGCATGCGACTGTGGAGCGGCAGTGAGCTGGGGTCGCAGAGTCGACAGCTCTGCCTCAGCTTCCTTCAGCCGAGTTGAGAGGACCATCAGCTCAGCCTTGTACGCGGCAGACTGAGCCTCCCTTATCAGCCGCGCATCCGCTCGCAGTTGGCGATCCTCCTCCGACGTCCGCTCTCGATCAGCGGTTATGGCCGCCTCCACAATCTCAGCAACTTCTCCCCTGCGTCGTGGCACATCTTCTGCATCTTCCGCCACTGCACGCCCCGCCAAGGCCCTCCATATAACCCACGCTCGGCTCAGACCCTAGCAATGCCCGTTCAGCACGCCTCTCCGAACGGAGTTTTCTACGGCCCTCTCTTCTGCTTGCTGACTGAGTTCTTGACGAGGAAGTAGTCGAGCAATTTGACTCCTCCCCCTCCCCCCGGTCTGCTGAGGTACCCTCCGTCGCTGCTGTTGCTGCCGTACCCGCCTCTTGCCCTGCGTGGTCTCCCCCCTCGGATGTATGGGCATTGTACACCTCCAGCCCTTCAGGAATGCTTGAGGTCTGAGGCACTGAATTCTGAGGCTGATGGATTTGACCGATTCCCCCCTCTGTCCCCGAGGCAAGACCTTCAGAACCCAACGCGTGTTCACGCGCCCCGGGCTGATGAGCCAGCGAGGCGGGGTCCCGCAGCACCGCAGCCCGCTGCTGCGCACTGGACCACACTGGGGGGAATGGAGTGAATGTGAGTTCCGGCGAGACAGTGCAAAGCCCGTGCCCGTGCCTGCAT
The DNA here is from genome assembly GCA_001247695.2 of Cymbomonas tetramitiformis. Lineage (NCBI taxonomy): Eukaryota > Viridiplantae > Chlorophyta > Pyramimonadophyceae > Pyramimonadales > Pyramimonadaceae > Cymbomonas > Cymbomonas tetramitiformis. Next base: position 15,730 of record LGRX02010231.1, on the reverse strand, counting down.
CTCCTCCTCTATCCTTAAGAGGTACCAGTTCCTCGCTGATCTGTCTGCTTCCGCGACCGAGGCGTGTCCACCCCTGAGCAACGCAGGGTACCCTCCCCTTGCAACGGCATCGACAGCACTTGGGGGTAGGGCGCAGCATACGCCGACTGGCCCTGTGGTGCATACGGCGAGGGCGTTGCGTACACTCCTCGGGGAAAGGCTGGGGAGAGAGCCGGTGGAGGGCCTCAACAATAAAGTAGGTAGAGAGCCGTGGCTGGGTCGTGGCATACGGGTCCACGCTGCCGTACGCCTCCCTCTGCACCCGCTGGTGAACGATGTATTCCGGGGAGGTGAGAGGCATAGCCAAGGCCGTCAGCTGCCCCTCCGGCATATCCGGGCCCGCAGGGAAGGGTTCACCCGTATGGCCAGTGCCCGAGGCCTGCAGGGGGTGAAACTGGTGGTCCATGGTCGTGTGGAAGGTGGCTGAGCAACGTCGTCGTCCAACAAGTAGTCGAAGTTACGAAATAACGAAGGCGAAGCACTATCTCGCCCCCCTCCCACGAATAACCCTAAATATGAGCTGTATTTAGGGTTTAAGGGCCCCAAAAGTGCACTCTGAGACTGCGAGGTAGAATATTTTCCCGTTTTCAACTTTCCGAAAATTTCTGCATAGTCTCCTGCGGCACAACTCGAAATAAGGTCGAAAAAACCGCCAAAAGCCGGAAAAAGTCCAAAAAGTCGCAAAAACGAAAGATCATCTTAGCGTCCGAACACAAAAGTTGCACTAAAGCCGTATATGAGGCGCGGGATCCCTTCGGGTCGATCAAAGCTTATGTACACCGCCGGAAACACGTTACTTCCGCCCCAAACTCCCGCTATAAGCTGCGCAAGACCGAAAATAAGCCGTTTTCGCCCTTAACACTGACGCCATACGAGCTCAATATTGCGCAAGTAGGCCATATCGCGTAAGGTCGCTGTCCCAAGGATCCAAAAGCCATTGATAAAGCGCATATACCGGTATACCAAACGTCCCCGCCCGTGGTCTGTAGCTCCCTGAAAGCAATACGCAGTTTTTAGAGCGCAAATTCGCCCCAAAACGCCCGCAAGTTGCGACCGAAACCACACTGATACCAAGTTGTACTGGGCACTCCGGTAGCTTCGAATACACTTGTAACAAACATATATATATCGTAAAACTTTCAATATATCTCTAGGTGCTGTATACCGATATCTCTGTTCGTTGACTAGGTTGTTGCGAATTCTTGTCTTTTCAATAATGCCGTCTCTCACGATCGTTCCTGAATAAGTAGACGTTCGGCCTACGTGATCTTCCCTAACCGAACGTGAACGATCTCGATCTAGCATTTCGGTCATACTAATTTACTTCCCCAATGTCCCGATGACACAGTCGTTCAGCTATGATTCTCTCGATACGGTTCGATACCCGGATCTCTCTCGTTTCGTATGTACCTCCGGGTACATATAAACTGTACAAGACGACGAGCAGTGGACCACGAATTTGAAATCTTCGACCCAACCTTCCCACCCACATACCAGCAGCCAAAGAGTCGCAGTAAATATAATTTAGATATAATTCTATAATCATACAACGTCGATAGGTGGGTCAATCAGACCGCGTTGCCCCCGGGTACCCCGATTTAGTTATGCACCCACCTCTCTCTCCCCTTCCCCGGGAGAGGGAGTGCTGACGTGAGCGACACGGGGGATGACGGGGCAGAACAACCCCTCTCCTTCCCCGGAGTGAACTCCTGGCGAAACTGGGTGTCTCGGGGGTGTCGAGGGGAGGGGGGTTGAGGTCTGACTGACCCACCTATTGACGTGGTATTATAATACTTAGGGTTTATTACTTCATTACATTATGATACAATCACGCGCGGATTTGAGTCGACTCTTGAAAATAAATGATTAAGTACTATTAAAGTATAAATGAAACGCGGCGACTCATCAGCTACTTTTGAAAATGTCATACATACTGTATTATAAATTAAAAATATTAAACATATATAGTGTGTTATAAATTCAATTTTAAAAATTTACCGAGCGACAGCGCTCCCGAAATTCAGAACCGAGATTTTCAATGGCCTTTCGAGCGTTGATTGCGACAGATTCCCATCGATTGATTGTATCGGGAACAATGACGTTCTATGCAACCCCAGTCATGCATCCATTGTTCCGGATATCCACGCGTGACTCGCCTGTCACAGGTTTGCACCGGAAATATATAAAAATTTGCCCCCAGAAACATTATAGCACCAAACTCAAACACATCCCAATGGATGTATGTTGCCACCCACGACCGCAAACTTGGATGGCGACATCTTGTGGATGACGCCACTTTCCCTTTTAGAAAATATACTTCCTGAGGAAGTATAGGTTATCAAATTTTAAACTGAAAACAGCCATAACTTTTCTTTGACCCGCCGTTTTGCATGCAGCTTTTTCTATATGGCCCCCACTATAACACGCACCCCCATAAAAACACATCATGACACCAAACCCTCCCGCACTAGTAGAATACATTGAACGGCATGAGATCGGCAAGCAAAAGCCAGCCCACCATCATCCCAGTGGATGTGAGAAGCAAATCAAGAGCAGGGCGGGGCCGTGACAAGATACCACAAACACATACATATTCCCAACCCAAATGCAAAGCAGCATGGAAAGATGATACGATGTGACCGATCGTCGCCAAACAATTGTTGGTCTCTGGGTTACGGAGTAAGCGGACCCTGCTGGCATGCCCCCCAGTGGCTCCCGGGCGATGGATGGGACCCGTTGGTCCATGGTTATGTCATGAATGCAGTCACACCACACAGCATGGACACCCCATGTCAAAAAAAGAAAACATGCGGGCACCTAAGAAGGCACTAGTATAATACATATATATAGTCCAAACAAAATGTCCTCGCACACTACGAGCTAGGCCATTAATGTAACATGGGTTCATTAATTAATAACCCCCAGTTCACCAATCATGCCGCACATCCTGAACTGCTACATAAATTTTCAACTTTGCATCGGTAGAAGAAGTACAACATGAGGCGGCTTAATACAAGTGTTCAGATCACATTATAGTTCAAAATCAGAATCGTCATCCTCCTCCTCCTCCTCCTCCTCCTCCTCATCCTCATCCTCATCCTCTTCACTTGGATCTGACTCATCATGCGATTTCTTGCCTTTGCTTTTACCTGAAAATCCCAAAACATAACACCATGCAATAAGACGTTTGAGCATCATCATACTTGTTTCAGATGTACCAGGAAAAGGTCCTCACCACCTACGGCAGTCAACACAGTTCAAATCCATGGGCATCAGAACCTGTAGATTTGTTGGTAGAGGGTTTAGCGGTAGCCGAGCCTTTCCCTTGTCCACGCTGCACAACCGCAAACCCCGATAAATCAACATAGGATACCCCAGTCCCGTGACATGCATGCACAAATAATCAAACGAAAAATGAAAACGCAGGTATCCAGGTAAGAGCCACGTGCTTGAACACATAACTGTATAGGCAAGCATCAGTGAGGTGAAAGCGCGGCGGTCCACGTCACAGGTGAAATCATAGCAGTCCAGGTACGCACCATTGGGGCGAAATCATAGGTGTCTGGGTACCAGGGGTGAAATATGCGCAAGTAGCGACCTATGGTCCATAAAACAAGTGAGCATTATCTTAGCACCTTTTGGGGCGTGGCATCCTCATCGCTGCACAAGTCTAGAACCTCATTCTTCTGGCCGGCTTGCTTCTTCCCGCTCTGTCAAATAGCAACGCTTGGCTCCTCCACATCAGCATGCCACCGAACTCTCAATTCTGCCGAGCATTTTTAAGCTTCGGGTGTGACCATTTTTTATAACCTCCCATCCGCGCATCACCACTTTGGGTCATGAATCATTTAATCCACCCGCCCTAAACTTGTCACGGCGACCGTTGGATCAGAAGACAGATGAGAGGAAGCGTGAAATATACCTTTGTCGCTGAGGAGCTGCGCCCTTTTGCACTTGCAGGAGGTGTCGCACTTGCTGGCTTCTTAGATGCGGATGGTGTGCGTCTCGGCTTCGTGGCAGCCGTAAGGAAGGCATCCATCGGCCCAGACTGCTCAGCGCAGGCACACCGTCAAATCACATCAAGGCGCGTCAGAGGCATCCATCGGCCCAGACTACTCGGCGCCGACACAGTCGTCTACATCAAGGCGGCGTCAGAGGCATCCATCGACCCAGACTTCTGCTCAGCGCAGGCACACCGTGGAAATCTCACATCAAAGGCGTCAGAGGCATCATCAATGAACTGCTCAGCGCAGGCACACCGTCAAATCACATCCAGGCCAGTCAGGCATCATGTTGAACTGCTCAGCGCAGGCACACAGGATCCAGATCGCATCAAGTAAAAACCATGTTCAATTTGCTCAACTTGACTACCGTCAGATCACGCATCGAAATGGCGTCCAGAGGCCTCCATGTGAACTGCTCAGCGCGAGGCACACGTCAAATCATCAAGCGATCAGGCATCCATGGCCAGAACTTCCATCAACGAGCTTTTTACGATCAAATCCACATCAAAGCGCGTCTAGAGGCATCCATCAGGCCCAGACTGCTCAGCGCAGGCACACACATCAGATCGCATCAAAGTGCGTCAAATCATCTGGCCCAGACTGCTCAGCGCAAGCATCAGATCACATCAAAGTGCGTCAGAGGCATCCATCGGCCCAGACTGCTCAGCGCGGAGCACACCGTCAAATCACATCAAAAGCTAGCATCAGAACCATCGGCCCAGACTGCTCAGCTTGACCACGTCAGATATCAGTGCGTCAGAGGCATCCATCGGCCCAGACTGCTCAGCGCAAGCACACCGTCAGATCACATCAAAGTGCGTCAGAGGCATCCATCGGCCCAGACTGCTCAGCGCAGGCACACCGTCAGATCGCATCAAAGTGCGTCAGAGGCATCCATCGGCCCAGACTGCTCAGCGCAGCACACCGTCAGATCACATCAAAGTACGGCCAGAGGCATCCATCGCCCAGACTGCCCAGCGCAGGCACACCGTCAAATCACATCAAAGCGCGTCAGAGGCATCCATCGGCCCAGACTGCTCAGCGCAGGCACACCGTCAGATCGCATCAAAGCGCGCCGAGGCATCCATCGGCCCAGACTGCTCAGCTAAAGCACACCGTCAGATCACATCAGCAAGGCCAGAGGCATCCATCGGCCCAGACTGCTCAGCTCAGGCACACCGTCAGATCACATCAAGGCGCGTCAGAGGCATCCCTGGAAAAATCTACCTTTTTACAACTATACACCAAGCAGCAACAGACATGGGCCGGGGATGACCGGGCTGCACCCCTGCAGAGGAGGGACACGGATGTAATCGTGGGGGTGCTCAGCACGCATTCCTGAGGCTAGAATGGGAGTCGGGTCTTGATGATGATCGGGGGTTGGTCTTAGAGTAGGACGGGGGGTGGGGGGGTATTGGGGCAAATCAAAGCACACTCCCGTGGCTGGAATGGGATTGAGGTCCTGGTCGTGATCATGTCACAATGTTGGGGGTGATGGGGGTGCGGTGGTTGGGAGGACGGACGCATGCCTCAGAGGGAGAGCTATGGGGAAGCCTAGGGTAACAATCAGGGCGTACCTTCTCCGCCGCAAGCTTCTTCGGAGCCTCTCTCTTTTTCGCACTTTCAGCTTTGGTTTCTGGGCTGGGGGATCCAGCGGACGCCCTTCTTCCAACCCCACGCCCCCTACACTGAATGCCCCGAGCCACGCTTACCAAAGCTAGCCCACCCAACAATGCAGCGGATAAAAGAAGCATACAAGCGCAGGGCATGGCCGGGACATTTGACAACACACTGAAGGGCATCGGCTTCGGCCGGCAGGTGGCAGCTTAGGCCGTAGGTATGCCAGGCACGGAAAATGACATGCCAACGCCTGGGGTACGGAGTAAGTATATACTGGTCACCCCCCCCCCAGCGGCTCGCATTATGTGCACAGCAAGTGGTGCCGGCATGGATGACAAAGGGTAAAGGAGAAGAAACGCAATACAAGGCAACGTAGTACTTCCCGCCGATATCGAGGGATGACACATAGTGTGGATGTCCCCATGGATGCTTCAGCTATGCTTCAAGCAGACTTCTTCCAATATCATTCAGTGACCGCTTCAAGCATGCTTCCGGCATTACTGCCCGTTTGCTTCAAGCTTGCTTCCGGCATTACTGCCCGTTTGCTTCAAGCATGCTTCCGGTATTACTGCCTGTTTGTTTGGGCATGCTTTCCGTATTACTGCCCGCTGTTTAAGCATGCTTTCCGCATTACTGCCCGTTTGTTTGGGCATGCTTCCGCATTACTGCCCGTTTGCTTCAAGCATGCTTTCCGGCATTACTGCGCGTTTGCTTCAAGCATGCTCTCCGGCATTACTGCGCGTTTGCTTCAAGCATGCTTCCGGCATTACTGCGCGTTTGCTTCAAGCATGCTTCCGGCATTACTGCGCGTTTGCTTCAAGCATGCTTCCGGCATTACTGCCCGTTTGCTTCAAGCATGCTTCCGGCATTACTGCCCGTTGGCTTCAAGCATGCTTCCGGCATTACTGCCCGTTTGCTTCAAGCATGCTTCCGGCATTACTGCCCGTTGGCTTCAAGCATGCTTCCGGCATTACTGCCCGTTTGCTTCAAGCATGCTTCCGGCATTACTGCCCGTTGGCTTCAAGCATGCTTCCGGCATTACTGCCCGTTTGCTTCAAGCATGCTTCCGGCATTACTGCCCGTTTGCTTCAAGCATGCTTCCGGCATTACTGCCCGTTTGCTTCAAGCATGCTTTTAACGCTTACGGACGACCAGCATGCTTTTAAAATCTGCAGGCTGCCGACAGACCAATGAGAGACCCAGGTCTCTGTCATAAATTCTTCCCTTCCCATCACACGCATTGCCTGAGCAGCGTGGACTGAAGCTCATCATCCACCGGCCCGTGCCAAGGGTGCGCCACCTGGTCTTCTTGGCTGCTTCTTGGGTACTGCCAACCTCCTTGCAATCTGCTTCTTCCGCATCGTCTTCCACAATTTCTGTCCCCCCTGCGATGCCCATCCACAATGTGCATGAATGCCAGCGAGATACCGCGGGACCGCGAGCTGAAGAGGTCCAACGGAACTGGATGTGCGGATCAGATCGAGGGCTGAAGAGGTCCAACGGAACTGGATGTGCGGATCAGATCGAGGGCTGTGTGAGATCACCTTCGGAGTCCGTGTCAACCGCGTACTTCTTCTCACCCACTGAGGACCTCCGCGGCCGCCTCGGCGCACTGGTCCGGACCACGCACACCCTCACCTCTCACCACACACACCCCACGCTCTTTCCCGATGCGAGGGTACGTTCACTTGCACGCTCTTATGATGTTTGAAGAGGATATCAAAATGCACCCAATGACAATTCTGCTCAGTGCCCCAGAGCTGGACAGCGAACTCTGCACATCTGTGAAGTGTACAAGCGCGGTAAGTGCGGCCAGGCCGGAGAGATGCGGGTGCACATATGCCATGCGCAGCCTTCCCTGATGGCTTGGGGCTGCCCTCTCCAGGCGGAATGTGGGGCCTCTCCGCCTGGCGGCTTTGGGCAGTCCTCTCCAGGCGGAATGTGGGGCCTCTCCGCCTGATGGACTCCGATGGGCGGGGTACACCCAATAGGACACCAGACAGATGCACACACCGCATGCTCAGCACAAGGAAGGCGGTCACCGTGCGTTCTCATCTTGTCAAATCTAGAGAAACCGGGGGATCGCCGGCCCTCCACACTCAAAAACTTGCATGGGCAGTGCGCATCGAGCCGTGGTGTCATCTACGGAGGGAGTCTCTGGGAGGGCTGCATACGTGGATGGCTCCGACGGTGCGGCCCGCGCCCTCTTAGCCAATGGAATGCTGTCATCACTGTCCCCGTCCGATCCTTCTTCCCTCTCTCCAGTTTTGACATCCGCCGCGTCCTCCTCTTTGTCTTCTGCCTCCGCGGCATCGTCCTCCTCTGTGGAGCGCCGCTTCTCCCCCCTCGAATGCGCGGCATGCACACATGCGCGGCAAGCAATCTGTGCTGCAAGTGGGAAGGGCCCAGGCAGCACACTCATATCACGGGCCTCAGGGACCAGTGTGGTGCACCATCGCCTCGACAATCAGTTAGGGTCACCTTCGGAGCTGCCATCCACCGCATACTTCTTCGAACCAGCTGAAGCTCGCCGCTTCCGATTGGCATCCCTATGTTCACAAACCACCACCAACCAGGCTTTGACTCCTCCACTACGGAAACCACAGCAAGCCTCGAAAACCGCCCCTGATCTGATGGAAGGTCTGCCGATGTATGTCCTGGTAGAAAATTCTGAACACACCACCGGTAATCTTCTCTTGCTCCTCATCGTTTGGAGTGCCCCGTGCAGCAGCATGTCAGAGAGTCAAAGGCAGATCGATGGTTCTGAAATTAAGCACCAGGCGGGCTACCATTTGGTTGGGCTCCCGGGAAGCAACACCCGAGCATTTCAAAACGGCAGTGCTTACCGCCAGCGCACCGCTTCCCGAAGCAAGTAGTAAGCATGCTAAAAGCTGTGCAACGCTCACATGCAGCTAGCACTTTGCAAAAAGACATGGAGATTCAGACTTGCAGCACACCCGAGGGCGTGCAAGGGTGCCCCGAGCTCTTACCTGTCGAGGCGGCTAGACATCCCCGGGTCTTGGGCATCATCCACCTCCATCTTTTCCGTCGGGGACAGTTTGCTCTGCTTCACGCTTGTGGGGGCCGCAGAGTCTGTTGCCAGTGCACCTGCCACGACATCGCGTTCCAAACCCACATCAGCCCCCCTCAAGCCTCCCTTCAAGCAAGGGGGCCCCTCGTACATGCCATGACCCCGCGCTCCCGCCCCTTTTGAGCCCCCTTGCATCTCGGCTCTAGGCAGCTCACGAGGCCGCGCTCCCGCCCCTTTTGAGCCCCCTCGCATCTCGGCTCTAGGCAGCTCACGACCACGCGCTCCCGCCCTTTGAGCTCCCCTCGCATCTCGGCTCTAGGCAGCTCACGAGGCCGCGTCCCCTTGAGCCCTCCATCCTCGGCTCTAGGCAGCTCACGAGGCCGCGCTCCCGCCCCTTTTGAGCCCCCGCATCTCGGCTCTACGCAGCCTCACGAGGCCGCGCCTCCCGCCCCTTTGAGCCCCCTGCATTCGCTCTAGTAGGCCTACGAGGCCGCGTCCCGCCCCTTTGAGCCCCCCTGTGCATCTCGGCTCTAGGCAGCTCACGAGGCCGCGCTCCCGCCCCTTGAGCCCCCGCATCTCGGCTCTAGGCAGCTCACGAGGCCGCGCTCCCGCCCCTTTTGAGCCCCCTCGCATCTCGGCTCTACGCAGCTCACGAGGCCGCGCTCCCGCCCCTTTGGAGCCCTTGCATCTCGGCTCTAGGCAGCTCACGAGGCCGCGTCCCGCCCTTTTGAGCCCCCTCGCATCCCGGCTCTATCGCAGCTCACGAGGCCGCGCTCCCGCCCCTTTGAGCCCCTTATCTCGGCTCTAGGCAGTCACGAGGCCGCGTCCCGCCCCTTTGAGCCCTCGCATCTCGGCTCTAGGCAGCTCACGAGGCCGCGTCTCCCGCCCTTTTGTCCCCTCGCATCTCGGCTCTAGGCAGCTCACGAGGCCGCGCTCCCGCCCCTTTTGAGCCCCCGTGCATCTCGGCTCTAGGCAGCTCACGAGGCCGCGCTGAAGCTGGAGTCAACCAAATTAAACCTAATGGCTTGCGACGTCTGTGCAAGTGACCCACAACAGCCACAACCAGAGACCAGGTTTTCGAGTTGCAGGTGCCAGGTGGCTGGCTGGCCAGAGTTCCGTTGGTTGCCAGGGGAATTGCGCCCGGCCAGAGAGCTGCTGCACTCACCGGCGCCGGCCTGCCAGAGAACGGGCTCCTGGTGCAGCTTGGACTTCTCGTCATGCAGGAAGGGAGGCAACTTCAATTGCCGCTCCTCCGGGTTTGTCTCCTTAGTGCCGATCCACCAGAACTCTGAAAATACCACGAGGCTGTCGAAGACGTCCTGGTAGCCCCCATAGCACCATAGCAGCCAACCCTCACGACGTTCCAAGTAGTGCAGGGCATGATTCTTCCCTCCGTTGAGACATCTAAGTGGTGCACGGCGCGAGCTAGAGCTCCCTTTCGCATCGATGCCCTCGAAGCTCTGCCTTCCAGCAGCCAAGGTTCACCGTGCACGGTCAGAAAGGGGTGTTGGAGAGTGCTCAGAGTAGACACAAGAGCATCTACGGACAGCACGTGTTGCAGCTGACGGACTAGCCTCACGGTGCGAGCACCAAGAACAGGCGCACGAACGGTCGCACACCGTCTGCAGAGGAGGTAGTATTGGGCACCTCGCACAGTATGTGTTTCTTCGCAAAGTTCAGGCACAGGTACTTGCTGAGGCTATGCACAATGGTGCCGAAGCACTTTAAACGTCCCTGGAAAAGCAGTTCCACGGCACCTTAGTGGCAAACGAATATACGATTACATAAAGGATTGCAGCGTGTTGGCTGCAGACAGTCGGCTGGACAGCCCTTCACGGAATATGCCAGAAGCGCCCAGCGGAAATCTCGGAAGGAAACGAGCTCAGCGCAGTAGAATTTCTCTGAAGGCGAAATGGTTGCTGATTGTTGCCGAGAAATGTGCCCACGAGGGGTCTGACGTCTGATACAAAAATGCAGCTACTTGCTTTTCCGTGAAAAGATGGCGACGACGGGAAGACGAACGCGTGGCGAAGGTGTAGAGCTCTACCTGTGGAAATTCTATATATAAAATTGGGTTCTGCGTGTCGAGCTGCGATAAGTGACCCTGCGAGATAGATAGACGATTAACAACGGGTCGCAAGGTGAAGAGCATGCACATCTGTAGAAGTAGGCCTCGACGAAAAGGATAGCGCAGGCAAGGACTCTAGTTTGACGTCTGAAGTTATTCCATGCTTGGAAAAGACTCGGAAATCAGCATCGTGTTGCACTAAAACAGGCCATAAAGGGTCTGGCTGAGCGAGAGCAAAGGCTTCGACATCACAAACTTTGGCCCAAGATTCAACGCGCAGTTGCCCAACGCCCGAATAGTGAAGCTCAGACTCGGAAGGTTTCCAGCCGAATTCAGATAAGCAATTAAGCAATGCGGTTCAGCCCCTGAAACTCTTTCGAGCTCCAAGAATTCTGAGAGTGGCAGGAGCTCAGACGTTGCCTGGACGAGTCGTCCAAACTCAGTTTGACACTATTTATCTGTAGCAGCAGCATGAAGCTGCACTTGAAGGGACTTACCATCGGGCCACTTGCACAGGGAGCCAAACAGCCAGGCATCGCAAACAGGTACCTGGGAGAAGTTCGCAGTGACCTTCGTCAGGTAGGTTCTAACAAACCAGTGTTCCCTTTAGCAGATTCGGGCACACATTCCTTGCAACAGACACGCTGAAGTGATGCATAATCGAACACCTTGGAGAAGCTTGGGATCGTAAATTGTCTGGAAACGCTGTGTTGTACGCGGCGGGTGTTCAAGAAGCGTTGGAGTTTCACTTGCGTGTAAGCGTTTTCGCAAGACACTCGTTAAAAGGAGTAAATTAGGCCGTTAGGAAGATCAAGAGATGTTTTCCACTGATCCTGCCCCGAATGAGCTGGTCCAACAACAAGGATAATTCGGAAGCTATTCTTGTAGCTACGAGGGCCTTCCACAATACTGTATCCAGAATATCGGTCAAATGAGGAAATATAGAAACGGCGAGTTTATGCCTGTTTTTGCGCGATACACTCTTCTTGACGATGTCCTTATTATCACTACTTGAAATAGCTGCAACAAAACTGTTCAGGGTCAGAGCACCGCCGTGCTAGAAATCAAAGCGGAGTGTTGGCCAGAAGAGAAGGCAAGACAGACAGACAGACAGACATATAGAGACAGACAAAAAAAGAGTAGATTCCGGTATGGACCGCAGCTGCCGGACGTTAAACCTTAAGCTCACCTTGTGTCGGTTTCAAAGCTACCGAGGTAGTGCACGGTTGATCTGAGAACATCTGCAAACCCAGGAATGTTTCAGGGGTGTTTGCTTCGCATTACAAGCGTACAATTGTGGGGGATCGAATGCCGATAAGTGATGTATCGTGAAACGCACACGGGCATATATGTACGACCTTTTTCCTGAAAGCAGCTCGAACTAGCCGTTTGTTCTCTTCCACAGCTTCGCTGACTTCCTTAGAAGGGCCTGAAACAAATTTCAAAACTCTGTGACGTTTCCTTCCTTTCTTTATCTCTCTTTGAACACTACAACTCGATTTGACAGCAAAGCATCTAACGACCCGGCTCACCAGCTTCACTCTTGTTTTTTGGCGGCATAGCGTTCGCCTGTAGACTTGTTGCTAGAAAGAGAATTCAGAAAATGTTGTATGAACTGCGCGTGTACGTTCACGTAAGCGTGCTTACAGGCCTATCACAATACTTTCTGCACTCGTTGTGTTCGAAATCCAACAAGTCTCAAGTGTCTAACGTGAGAGCATTCGTTTTGAAATGAATTCCAAATTTCCAAGCGAACGGAAGGATTTTTTTTGTCTGATTCCTGACGTGAGATTGATGGATTTGGATAAAGCCGATGGGGATTGGGGAATTATTATTATTGGGGATATTATGGGGAATAGAATATAAAAGCGATCTTCAATTTTTCATGTGTAATGTATGGTGTATGCACGACAGCGACAGCGACAGCGACAGCGACAGCGACAGCGACATCGACAGTCACAGCGAGGCCTTGCAGCGCAGCGAGTCCTGACGTACTGTACAGTACTGTACAGTCTCTGACGCTGACGCTCCAGCGTCCAGCGAGGCGAGGCGAGGGCTAGTCGCACTCGGACTGTAGTGTAGGGTAGGCCTGCACAACTAAAAGTTGGCCGTCAGATGCATACGGAAATCGGACGACTCAATTTGGGATTGTTCCCATGAGTGCAGGCAGGCTTCCATTTGGGAAAATCCTCCAAAAAACATCGTCCAGGCCGCGAAGATCTCGTCTCGTCCAAATCCAAGTAGTTATCTGTAATCCCTTGTTTTGGCCTCCGTCCGCCTTCCCTAGGTGAAATTAGGACCCTGTTCAACACCTCAGCCGCTTATGTGAGTGCGGCGCTCGGCAACGGACCTAACGTTTAGGTGTCAGTGCGTACGTATATGAACACCACCTCCTGCCGCCTATACACAAAATTACGAGGAGACCGCGGTCGTTCGTGCAAGTTGGTCCTCCGCCTGAAAATTGTAGAATGTTTGTCCGACCATCAGAAAGATTTTTGGGTACCGACATATGTTTAGCTCCCTGTATCGAGCGACATATCACTCACCGCGAGCGCCGACGAAACTGCATTGTCAAAAGGAGGAGAGGACTCCTGTGCGCTCTGCGGTACTTCACGTTGTCGCGAGGATCTGTGTGAGGAAGAACCTGCAAGTCACTTTGCCTGTTCGAAAAGCTCGCCTTTCTTTTGATACCCGAAAGTTGCCGTGCTTCTTAGGCTAGCTTCTCGCTTGATCAGGTTTGCACAGAGCTTATGAGGGCCTCCACAGTAGGACCGGACTTTCAACTTGATTGAAACCGAGCGAGCGACCTGTTATCGCTCGAGCAACTTATTTCCAACCGACAATCATCTCTAACCCAAGCGTGTGACCTTTTATTGTGTATGTATCGTATTTAGAAGCTAAATTTGTGGCATTGGCTCAAGAAGAGCACCAGACTAAAAGTCTGGAGGTCTCAGTTCGAATCTGAGGTGCCACACTCTCAGGGTGCGCTCCCTCTGATGCCTTCAAACTTGCTTGATAGGCCCATACGTTATAGATAGTGTAATCCAGGTGTCATCATAAGTACATTCCACAAGAGAGCACCCCGCTGAAATTATTTATTGGCCCTTAAGGTATATTCGGAGCATTTACCATGTGACGTGCACCATATCGCCTTCCACACGAGTTTGACATGGCAGCGTACAGTGAGCTGCACGAAATCTCCAGGCCTCCCGTTCCTCGTCTCCGAAATTTTCATAATGCTTCTCGAAGTCGCACGTGGCAGCGAATATCATATACTGAATTATTATACATAAGGTTTTTCTCTTGGGGGCCTCGAGAGACGAGTATTATCATTTATATTATCTCAGGCAAACTGTGTCGGCTGGCCCGACTTGGTTTCACTTTTTGGAACGTTTCGCCAAGTCAGTAATGGGAACATAATTATCATCTCAGGCGAACTGTCTCGGCCAACCCGATTGGCCCGCCGAGGAATATGCAATTTCGATGGAAAGATCTTTGGTATAACGGAAGATAGCTTTTCGATGAGGTGGCATTGTTCCGGGGAGATGGCGTTCGCATGGAAGGAAATAATGATGATAAATCAGACAAAAGCAATAAATCGTGAGCCCTGAGATCAAATAGATGAAAATCGAAGCATGGACTTTCCTTCGGGTGTGGTGATCGATTTGAAATGTGAACTTGAATTTGCATTTGAACTTCCTCGCTGAGAGTGAAACGAAATTTGATCTTGCGTGAAATTCTAGCAGCAGTTCATTGACGGGTACTCGCTGTACGACAAGCTCACGTGAGGACAGCCGTTCTTCAAGAGGGGGGACGGAGCATACAGGTGCGTACACAACGAAGGCACCCCTCACGCACGGCGGTATTGGGCGTGCGTAAGTCAGGTGAACAGGGCTATCCGCTTGCTACGTACGTAGAACGTCTTAGGTACGCGGGCTCCATGCGAGGCAGTGATGGTGTCTTAGGGGTCCCCTCGAGGCGGGATCGCCTGCGGGCTCCGTGCGAGGTAGAGAAGTCTTAGGGGTCCCCTCGAGGCGGGATTGCTTGCGGGCTCCGTGCGAGGTAGAGAAGTCTTACGTAAGGGTCCCCTCGAGGCGGATCCCAGGGCCCAGTGCGAGGTGTAGAGAAGTCAGGGTCCCCCTCGAGGCGGATTGTCTGCGTTCTCCGTAAAGAGGTAGAGAAGTTCAGGGGTCCCCTGAGGCGCGGATTGCCCGCGGGGCACCCGTGCGAGGCAGAGGTGTTCTAGGGGTCCCCCCGAGGCGGATTGCCCTCGCGGGCTCCGTGCGAGGTAGAGAAGTCTTAGGGGTCCCCTCGAGGCGGGATCGCCTGCGGGCTCCGTGCGAGGTAGTGGAGTCTTAGGCGGGGGTCATATTGGTACTTTTTAGCGAGGGGTTGGATGTCCGCCTGACCTGCGAGTGGAGTGCGCAACCGTGGAGCAACGCTGACGAGATTGCGGTTGTTTTGGGTGTCGGTGTGTTGTGCACGTAGGCATGGGAAAACGAAGGATAAGATCACGGGCAGCGCTGCTGAAAAGAGCTGAGAAAAGGAAAAATAAATTTCCGACGCAGAAGAAGCCGGTGGTACTGCCGGCGGAAGGGCTGGACAGTCCGACACCCAACACTTTTGACGACAGCGCTCAGAGCCCATCGATCTCGGGAAACGGAAATTGGAGCACCCAGGTGCAGCTTCAATCGGACCGGGTTGACGCACACACTCCCTCCACTCGTGATGTCCCTATTGCTGGAGAGGGGGGTGAACAAGATGTAGACGGCGATATTTCGGCCTTTTGCTCGGACGTTGAGGAGAGCTGCTGCACGAGCACTCCTGCCTTTGTTGACAGCCCAACACATTTTCCCCGCAAGATTCCCGCACTTGTCGCGCAAACTCGGCAGGGAACCCACAGATATGGGTTTTTGAAGAGTGACAAATCTTGTTTTGGAAACCGGCCTAGCTTTGGTTTGAAAATTA
>LGRX02010230.1:0-27348 GCA_001247695.2 Cymbomonas tetramitiformis | reverse complement strand
CGCCGGGTTTTCTTAAAGGTGAGTGATTACTGTAGCATTTTAATTATAATTCTGTGAAAGTACCCACCCAAACCACTCTAAGATTAAAGGTTAAAGCATCGACATTTCAAGCAAAAAAATGTTATAGATCATTCAAAAGGGTCATAGATATTGCCCCAAAGCATATGCCGGGCCACTATATACGATATACAAGGTCGCCATGCCCATTTGCGCTAGATCCTTGTGGGAGGATCTGGATTAAGGATAGTAGCCAATAATGTTGTGCAAATACTCCCAACCTAGTGCTTTTTTCGAAACTTATTATGAATGATTTCTTGCAAATTCTGCAAGTGTGCAAATTCAGAGTGCATGTGTTACACTAAAAATTGGCAAGGCAATTTAAATATGAAAACAAGGCAAACAAATAAAAGAGAAAATGATATTTACAATGAATACGCCTAAGACCTATACAAGTACCTAGCGGTTTTGGTTGAGAAAGTACAAGTATTCCTGCAGGGTCATGTTGTGCACTCCCCTGCCACCCTGCGCCTGCTGGGCAGGATTCAGTAGCGCCTGCCCGAAGAACTGGGCCTCGCGCAATGAAAGGGTGACAGTTGGCTCAGCAAGTGGCAGGTGCTGGTGTGCGCCATAATACGACTCCGCTAAGCCTTGCCCCCCCACGCCTGGCTGTCCGCCGGTACATTGCCTGTGGGGGTAGAAGTTGCGGCTGCCCCCGAGACCGGTGAATGCCTCCCGGCAGGCATCCCGAATTCAGACGAGGACGGCAAGAACAAGCACCGTGTTCAATACGTTCAAAAGCGGACCCCGGTGGGCGAGCTCCTCGCAAAGCTGCAGAGTGCACTCCTTGGGCACACGCCTGGAGAGTCTCCCAACTGCGTATGCACGGGGAAGTTTGTGCTGAAAACCCCGGACGGTTGGGGGATATGCAAGCTGGACGGTGTAGACGGGCGGGCATGTCCGTTTCTGAAGCCATACGCCTACCATTGCTTCATGGCACAGCACTCGATGACCATGTTCAATAAGTGTATTAAAGCCAACTTGCCAATGGATCACACCCTCCTTCTATTTGATTTCAGCGAAAACCATTCCCTCAACATCCCGCGAGCCATCCAATCGTTGCATTGGATTGTGAAGCAAGCTTCACTTTTGTGTTGTGTCATATGGAGACACGCATATGGCCCGGTGGATGGTGTGCAGTCCACGGAGGAGAACCCCATCATTATCAAGGACTACATCTACCTCATCGGCGACGACATGCCACATAGCCATCGCTCCATCCAACACATGCGCATGCTTATTGTGAAGGACCATTTCATCAAGAGAGGCATCCCGCTGCCGAAATTCGTACACGAGTGGGCGGATGGGAGCGCGGTGCAGAACAACTGCGGAACGGCATTTGCGGACGTCGTGGAGAGCGGCCGCCCGATGTGCGCGGAGTGGGTGAGAGGGCTTGGGATCCCATGCCAGCGCAACTTTATATTTGAGACAGCCCACGCACGAGGCGAGCAAGATGCAATGGGGGTGATTGTCAAGCATGAGGCGAGTCTGGCGGTGATGGCTACCCCGGACAAGTGGTATGGCGGGATAACATGCGCCAGGCATTTGTGGGAGTTTTGTGTTGAAAGGCTGCAAGACCCTAAGGACACCACATGGACCCGAGGCTCACAGTTTTGCAAGCGGTTCTTTTTCCTAGTGGAAAAAGGCGACGTGGATGAATCGGGTCCGGTTTTTGACACGGTCGACCGAACCCTCCGGTCGCACTCCGTGCGCGCGGGGGTTGGACTGCTGGTGGGTTTGAAGCGGGACCGGCAGTGCTATTGTGAGTACTGCTATGCGCAGTGCGAGCGGGCGCACCCAGATAGTGCGGGGTGCCACTACAAGAGCCATGTGGACGAGTGGGTGCCGTTCACTTTGACGGTGAAAGAGGCAACGCAAGCCCGGCAAACACGACGTCAAGCGGCGGAGGCCGCGCATGAGATGGCCGTGATGGTTGCGCGGGGGAGCATTTTTCAGGGTAGAAGTCTTCCCAAAATCTTTACGGCCCGTAAACTATATTTCCGCTGGCCCGCTTTCGGCCAAAACGGTCAAGGAAGAAAAATGCCCGCCGCAGGCGCGAAATTTTGAAATTAAGTATGGGGGTTTGATAAAAAGTGACATTAAATGCCTATATTTTTGGCCGAAGTTTGGCCGGCTCATATTTTTGTGCGGCCCGGGGGCGAAAGCCCCTTCGGCCCGCTTTCGGCCCGGAGCGTGCTTCTGCGGCCCCGGGCCGGCCCGCCACGGTAAGACTTCTACCCTGGCATTTTTGCACGACCATCTGGGGGAGATGACTTGCACTCCTACTATTTGGTGAAGGCGCTTGGTGGAGTGCAAGTTGTTCATTTTACACATCTAACGAGGTTCTGAGGGTTAAATATGAGTTTTTGGCCAGTTCGTGAAGCAATTTTGCAAAATTTGACTCGTTTTCGTGGGGTAGTTTGGGAGACTTCAGCAAGGCAAAGCCGGGTTCGTAATCACAATTTTATTGTTGAGCAGGATTTCACTAAAGTGGTAAATATCAAGAATTTTTATTTCAGAAATTTATCTAATACCCTCATAGTTTACGGTGTTCCAACACACTCGGCTGGCCCATTTCATGGAAGCAACTACTAATGCTGCGGCACAAACTAGAAACCTAGCTCTTCATCCTTTGGGACCTTCCCGCTTACACGTTCCCACCTTAACCATGAACCTAACCTGTGAGCTATCTGTGCGTACTAACTCGTTGCCATGCGGTCTTCTTCATCATTCTCGGAAAGTCAATGCCCCCGAGAGGATCTTCTCTTCATTCGTCAAGGTCACGTCCGGGTGCAAGGGAAGGTCGGTAGGCTTGCCCGCGATCTTCATGAATTTCGCTGGCACGCGAGTGCAGCAGGCAAACTTTCAGCAGAATTGAAACTTTGTCTCAACCCAAACTTCATTCACCAGGCGTTTGCCCATTACCGCAACGCGTGGCGCACGTGCCCCCAAATCAGGCTGTTCCACTTTCTTCCCGGTCTTCCGCGCCAAAGTTTTTTGAGTGGCACATCCTTGTTGACAAAACTTTGCCGCACAAGTTGCCTGGCGTCCAGAACCAGAGAGTACCATCCACTGACCTTGTTTCAGTCCGTTGCCATTTGCCTGAACCGTGGGTGTCGGGGTAATCTGGACCGCCGCCATTTCCTTCAAAAGGTACTGGACTTCGTTCACAGTGAAACCCGACTGCAGGTAAACCCAGTTTCCAGGTGTGAACTTGGCTTCCTTCAACACGCAAGACGCAACACATGTGCACGCACCAATGCAAATGTCATCAACGTTTGCCAAGTCTTGTAGCTACAAGAGATGCGTTGTCTTGCCACTTGTTGCTCGTTACGTTCTCCGAAGAATACCTCCGTAGACGCGTCGATGTAGCCGAACACAACTTGATGTGCAACTTCTTTCTTCCCATCAACGGCCACGGTGAAACTGCGATCAAGAATGCCGTTGACAACATTTCGCCTTGAGAGCCTCGGAGTCGGGGCGCCCACCTGCAAAATGTTACTTTACTATGAAATTAGGAGAACACGTTCCAAAAACAAAGAGTGGTCGTTCTAGGGTTTCCAGGGTTTTAGGGTGTTTCACTTGTAACACGGTGCACTTTGTCTCCCGGAGAAACAGGCTGGCAAGCATCTTGACATGCCATGGCGGTGTGGTCAGTTGGTACATGACCTCCAATTGAGTCCCAACACTCAACCTCGCGCCAAGTCGCTCCGTAGAATGGTAGTGCACATCACCGAGGAACTCGACAACGAGCTCCTTCTTCACACGCGCCGAAGTGAACCACTCCTTGTCCGCCGCGGTACTATTCCGGTCCGAGTCCACCAACCATTCCCAAGCAGTGCCGTCTTCGTTTCGCTTGGCAGCAATGATCGCGGGTGCCGCATCAGTCAAGTCGACTTCCACGCGCCTTTTCTTTGGGAAATGGCGTTGCGTGTCCGGGCGATGGTTGCGGGAATCCAGATGGGAAGGGGTTGTTTTCAGGTACGCCTCCTGTAACTCATTCAGCGTGTCACGTGCGAAGTGACGACCTCGACGTGAAGCCTGTTCCAGTTCGCGTCTTTCTTGGTAAAGAGTTCCCGTGCGGCCATGCTCTCGTTGTTCATGTCCCCCCGCCAAGATGAATTGCAACTTGTTCGACTGCTGGATGAAACTGACCGCCGTCACATGGAAGCACTCCGCCATGGTGACGAGTCCGCCGAACACTTTCTTCTCGCGTCCGATCAAAGGCTCCGTCAAGTTGGCACCCTTGTCAGAGAAGAAATGCAAGCAGCGCATTGCCTCTCGCTCGTAGAATGACACAAGCTGCATCAGGTTGTACTCCACGTCCTTCCTGGTTTGCTGCTCGATGAAAATGAACAAAGACTTCCGACTTTCCGTGATCGTCAAGGGTGAAAGGGCTTCAAGCCAATTGTTGGTCAATCGATTGTACTCGTCCTCCTCGAAGTCGTCCTCCAGCCATTTGCAGTGATTACCCACTGCCTTCACCACGTGCAAGTCGCAATCCTCTTCGATGCACTCGCCCTCCTCATTGGTCACGCGGGTCTTCCGGCGTTGGTCGAGTGGCAGGTGCTTGTTGTAGTGTAACCGGATTCCTGCCCAGCCACCTCCACCACTGTCCCGCACGTACCGTCGCCTCGTTTACTTCAGCGTTTAAGGAATGAGTGAATTAATATTATGGTTTGAGACTACTATGTTTTTAATGACAAGTTTTTTACTCCCCATTATTTCATACTAATAAACACGTGCATAAAACACCATTCTCCACACCTACAAAAAATAAGAACAAAAAACACATACAAAAAATCGACACAAAAATCCCACACGCAAAATGCTACACTTCACCGGCGCCAAAAAAACACTTCAGCACGACTAGGCTTTCGAAGTCTCGAACAGCGCGCGCTAACGGTCAGAATTTTACGTTTCAAGATCAAAGTGTTTGCTCTTTTGGTAAAGTTTCTACATCAAACCAAAAGTATTCAAACCTTTACAAACAAAAGCAAAGTGCCACGGTTTTTGCATTAATGTGCTCTCAAAGGGAAAAAAGCCAAAATGTAAAGCAAAATTGTCAAAAGCTTCATGTTTTCACATTGATGTGCTTTCTGAAAGAAGATGCCAAAATGTGAAGCAAAACTGCCAAAAGCTCCATGTTTTCGGGTTAATGTGCTTTTTGTAAGAAAAAACCGAAATGCAGAGCGAGACCGCCCTGAAGGGCCTGTTTCCGCATTAATGTGCTTTCTGGAAGAAAAGGCTAGAATGTAAAGCAAAACTGTCCAGAAGTGCCTGTTTCCGCATTAATGTGCTTTACGCTTAAAAAAGGCGAAATGTCCAGCAAAACTAAAGAAAACAGTCACTTTCCGCATTAATGTTAAAACTGCGAGAAATAGTAAGAATCAACAGCAAAACACAAGTAAAACAGCAAGTTTCGCATTAATGTGCTTTATGCTTAAAAAAAGGCGAAATGTCCAGCAAAACTAAAGAAACCAGACACTTTCCGCATTAATGTTAAAACTGCGATAAATAGTAAGAATCAACGGCAAAACACAAATAAAACAGCAAGTTTCGCATTAATGTGCTTTATGCTTAAAAACTTAGGCGAAATGTCCGGCAAAACTAAAGAAAACAGTCACTTTCCGCATTAATAATGTTATAACTGAGGCGAGAAATAGTAAGAATCAACAGCAAAACACAAGTAAAACAGCAAGTTTCGCATTAAATGTGCTTTATGCTTGAAAAAGGCGAAATGTCCAGCGAAACTAAAGAAAACAGTCACTTTCCGCATTAATGTTAAAACTGCGAGAAATAGTGAGAATCAACAGCAAAACACAAGTAAAACAGCAAGTTTCGCATTAGTGTGCTTTATGCTTAAAAAAAGCGAAATGTCCAGCGAAACTAAAAAAAACCAGTCACTTTCCGCATTAATGTTAAAACTGCGAGAAATAGTAAGAATCAACAGCAAAACACAAGTAAAACAGCAAGTTTCGCATTAATGTGCTTTATGCTTGAAAAAGGCGAAATGTCCAGCGAAACTCAAGAAAACAGTCACTTTCCGCATTAATGTTAAAACTGCGAGAAATAGTAAGAATCAACAGCAACACCGAAGGAAACAAACAGTTTCTTCATTAATGTTAAAACCGTAACATTAATGAGGAAACCGTAACAATTAAGACCGTTGAGAATCTTTGCGCAAGCTTCACTCATTCCTTAAACGCTGAAGTAAACTTTGCAACGCTAGAAAGTCCAAAGAGCTTTAAAAACCTTTCAAGTAAGCAAGCTCCATCTATTTTAGAATGTTTGCTTCAAAGCTCTTTGCGCAAAGACCGTTGAGAATCTTTGCGCAAGCTTCAACCAGTCCTTAAAAGCTGAAGCAAACTTTGTGACGCCGGAAAGTCCAAAGAGCTTTAAAGATCTTTGAAGCAAGCGAGCTCATCTATTTTAGAATGTTTGCTTCAAAGCTCTTTGCGCAAAGATCATTGAAGGCCTTTGCGCAAGCTTCAACCAGTCCTTAAAAGCTGAAGCAAGCTTTGTGACGCCGGAAAGTCCAAAGAGCTTTAAAGAACTTTGAAGCAAGCAAGCTCATCTATTTTAGAATGTTTGTTTCAAAGCTCTTTGCGCAAAGATCTTTGAAGGCCTTTGCGCTTCAAGCGTCAACCAGTCCTTAAAAGCTGAAGCAAACTTTGCGACGCCGGAAAGGCCAAAGAGCTTTAAAGATCTTTGAAGCAAGCGAGTTCATCTATTTTAGAATGTTTGCTTCAAAGCTCTTTGCGCAAAGATGTTTGAAGGCGTTTGCGCAAGCTTCAACCAGTCCTTAAAAGCTGAAGCAAACTTTGTGACGCCGGAAAGTCCAAAGAGCTTTAAAGATCTTTGAAGCAAGCGAGCTCATCTATTTTAGAATGTTTGCTTCAAAGCTCTTCGCGCAAAGATCTTTGAAGGCCTTTGCGCAAGCTTCAACAAGTCCTTAAAAGCTGAAGCAAACTTTGCGACGCCGGAAAGGCCAAAGAGCTTTAGAAATCTTTGAAGCAAGCAAGCTCATCTATTTTAGAATGCTTGCTTCAAAGATCTTCATGCTTCACAGATCTTTCAAGATCTTAACGCAAGCTACATCTAATCCATAAAAGCCGAAGCAAACTTTGCGACGCCGAAAAGTCCAAAGCTAGCTTTAAAAATCTTTGAAGAGAGCTCCATCTCCGTTAGAACGTTTCAGGCTTGCTAAATATAGTGATAGCTGCCACATAAATGGGAGCAACTTCATTTCAGCTTCATAACAGCTTCAACTTTTTTATTCATTTTATTATTATTATTATTTTGGCTTCAGATTACTATGTTTTTAATAACAAGTTTTTTACTCCCCATTATTTCACACTAATAAACGCGTGCACGAAACACCATTCTCCACACATACAAAAAAAGCCAATAACAAAAAACCACATAAAAAAAATCGAAACAAAAATCCCACACACAAATTTTTATTTTTTTCTCAGTTGCGTAACAGCTTCAACTTTTTTATTCATTTTATTATTATTATTATTTTGGCTTTAGATTACTATGTTTTTAATAACAAGTTTTTTACTCCCCATTATTTCACACTAATAAAAACGTGCACAAAACACCATACTCCCCACCTACAAAAATTCGAAACAAAAACCCCACATGCAAAAACTCGAAACAAAAACCCCACACACCTTTTTTAAATATTTTTTCTTAGATTCATAACAGCTTCAAGTTTTTTATCCGTAATTTTATTATCATCGTATTCTGGTTTGAGACTACTTTGTTTTTAATAACAAGTTCTTTACTCAACATTATTTCACACTAACAAACACGTGCACAAAACACCATACTCCACACCTACAAAAAATCGAAACAAAAAAAACACATTAAAAGATCGACACAAAACACTGCAGCCACCATACGTACACACAAAACACAATATTTCACACGTGCCCAAAAATCTGCACGTAAACCGCCCTATTTCACACATGCAAGAAAATCACATGAAACACCATATTTCACACATGAAAAAAAACCCACACCGCCACCAGACTTCACACGTGCTACAAAAGCTCACTTAAAACATCATATTTCACAGGAACCAAAAAATGGGCACGTAAGCCACCATATTTCAAAGGTGCTAGAATATCACTCTTCCATGGAATGGGCCAGCAGGGTGTGTTGGAACAACGAACATGATGTAATCTGTAATTGTACTAGCCACCGACCGCCCAGGATCAAGAGTCTTGGTGTAGGCCTCGGGAAGAATTAGCAACGATGGGGGAAAAAATCGGTTGCCTTTTCATGGTTGCACGCGTCATCCTGAAACTCATGAAAGCCAGCAGTCGAATTAAGGCATTTGTGCATCCCAAAAGGACAACCGTAATGACGCAACCTTCAAAGTGGAGTTCATAAAATTCCTCTCATTAAAAGTATGTCCGAAAACGACAAACTCGGGTCCTCGTTACCTCGTAACCTCGTTACTTGAGTTTGGTGCAAGTGGTTGAAGATCCGGCTGGGATGAAGGACGATTACTACAGCCCGGCGGGGGAAGGGGTGTATGCAACGTGTGGAGAATATGTTGTGTGGAAGGCCGCTTCTTGGAATGGCGTGATGAAGAGACGTGCACGGAGTACTTTGTGGACACTAGTAAAAAATGCCTTACATATTCCCACCACATTGCGTGTGTAGATGTGATCATGACCAAACGCAGAATAGGAAGGAACGATTATTATCATCTATCCGATTCGGAGCATCAACGCATCCTAGGATTGCTATTTTGATCACCTCCCGTGCCTCTCTCGTGCCTCTTGTGCCTCAAGAATATAGGCGGACGGTCAAGGTGTAACATACAATTTTTTTGAAGCAAATTGATGTTTTGCCTTATTCCAAAAACTGGTTGTGCCTTAGAATCGTGGCCTTAAAGGGTTAATTAAGCTTCAAACCTGAAAAATGCATCCTTACACCATGGGCATAGATGGGTTGCAAAATTAGTTGGTAAGCTTAAGTATGTAGAGGCGCATAATTGTTTAAAAGAGGATTTGTACCAGGCACACTCCTGATAACTTATACATCTTTATTTATTTATTTTTTCTTTCTTTTCTTTTATCTTCTTTCTTTTCTTTTTATCTTATTTACTGTTTTTGGTGCTTCACATAGGCTTCTAGCCTTATATTCCACTGTTTTTACTTCATGACAAACACTGGCTATACAGCCTAGTATTACAATCACTTTTCTGATATATGTATGGTCTCGAACCTCCTACATCATATCCTTATGTATAGTCTTGGCGCCATGCCTAATCCTAACATGTAAGACTTCCTTAATTCATTTCTCTTGATCAACACTAACTGAGGTCCACTTTTCCAAGCTTCCCTTTCAACATGTTGCTCTCTAACAATCACTAGCAGGATTCCTGTATTGACATCTGCCATCGACCAATCATGTGCACATATATGCCTGATTCTGGTACTCCTCCACCAATCATCGGGCAGATCACGATATTGCCATTGCAGATCTTTCTGGAATCCACCAGATCCTCAATATAATTATTGTCATTGCAGATCTTCTCCTGAAATCTGCCTTGCCATCAATTATTTCTTCATACAGCTGTGACCGGCATGTAACAAGGCCCTTGCAGCATGCAACCACCCGTCACCAGCATGCAACCTGGCATATGTAGCATGCAACCTGGTCTCTGTCGCATGCAACCTGGCCTCTGTGGCATGCAACCAGACATCTGTAGCATGCAACCGGCCTCCCATGCAGCCTGGCATGTAGCATGCAACCTGACATTTGTAGCATGCAACCTGGCCTCTGTCGCATGCAACCTGGCCCCTGTGGCATGCAACCGACATCTGTCGCATGCAACCTGGCCTCTGTCGCATGCAACCTGGCCTCTGTGGCATGCAACCCGACATCTGTCGCATGCAACCTGGCCTCTGTGGCATGCAACCTGGCCTCTGTAGCATGCAACCCGACATCTGTAGCATGCAACCTGGCCTCTGTCGCATGCAACCTGGCCTCTGTGGCATGCAACCCGACATCTGTCGCATGCAACCTGGCCTCTGTGGCATGCAACCTGGCCTCTGTAGCATGCAACCTGACATCTGTAGCATGCAACCTGGCCTCCGTGCATGCAACCTGGCCTCTGTAGCATGCAACCCGACATCTGTAGCATGCAACCTGGCCTCTGTGGCATGCAACCTGGCCTCTGTAGCATGCAACCTGACATCTGTAGCATGCAACCTGGCCTCCGTGACATGCAACCGGGCCTCTGTAGCATGCAACCTGACATCTGTAGCATGCAACCTGGCCTCCGTGGCATGCAACCGGGCATCTGTAGCATGCAACCAGGCATCTGTGGCATGCAACCAGGCATACGCAGCATGCAACCAGGCATCTGTATCATGCAACCACTCGTCGGCAGCATGCAACCAGATCTCTGTAGCATGCAACCCCGCTGCTCGTACCTCCCGGTACAACTCCTCCCCCCTCAAGAGCGGCCTATCTCCCGATGCCGCTCCCGGTGTCTTCAGGTATCAAGCTCCCCGAATTGAAGATGGTGGAAGAGATGACGCAGTAACGGAGCTGGTACGGGGTACACGGCGTGAGCATCTCGCGCCCCTGGTTGCTGTGAAGACGATGGTCCAAGCTGAGCAGTCTCAGGGTGCCCTCCGGTGGCCCATTTACATGCGCAAGGTGTCCGCGAGGTACACTCCAGCAATGGCGTTGGTGGAGGTGAGCTAGTCCAGATACATGTCGGCTTACGATATCGCTCTCCATACTTACAGTAGGTGCAAAAAAGAGGCTGTGGCAGTTTACGAACCACTGACCGCAACCGCAGTGCATTCGGGTATCTTCCCTCAGGGTTTTCAAGAAACCAGTGCTTGGGCTTCAAGTACTCGATAGCATCCAGGGTGCATTTCACACTCTTGTCTGCTCCTTCCAGATCAGGAGGGCCTCCCGTAGTGCGCGCCTGACTGTACTGGGTGCATGGAGGGCTGGCCCAGATGACATCAAAGAATCCCGGTGGATACTGAGTGGGGTCCCAGTCCTCCATTGATGCGAGATGGTTAGGTTGCCAGCGTGGGTCGTTGTCGAGCGTAACCACCGAGGCAGACGGGAAGCATTTGGCAAACTCCCTTTCCACCGATCCAGTCCCGCTGAACAACACCAAGATTCTCACTGGCCGGGTCTTCCGCTCTTCAAGGTCGGTGATCACCACTAGCTCTCCATTCCCCAAGGTTTCCACCCGCTCCCACGGCAGACAGACGTCTTCCGGTGGAGAATCCACTTCCGGAACGTCACATGGGTGTTCCATTAGCTGGGATAAGGTGACGCCAAGGTGGACGGGCTGTCGCTGTTGACGTTGCCGTCGGTCATGCTCAGTGGACTTCAGCATGTCCGCCTGCATGCCTAATCGTCGTGCCTCGAACTCCTTGAGCTGCTGATTTTCCCCGCCTCTGTCCATCTTGTCTCTGGAGCGCCACTGGTCGTGAGCTGCCGAGTAGCCCGTCCAGCGTACCTTCCATTCCTCCACAGATTTACCCTTGACCATGCGTACACGATACGCCAGGATTTTGTCCACGTGAGCTTCCGCTTGCCCATCTACCATTACCGGGTCAGGTACGGGCAGTTGTGCTCGAGATGCAAACTCATCCTTGCCGGAGATGTACGGCTTCAGGCGGTGCTGCGCAAACACGTCGTGAATGCGCCAGTGCGGCGGTAGGGCCAACCGATATTGCTGTATTGATATCGCCGCCGACGCTTGACGCCGTCGAAGGCGACGGAGCCCAGTCGTCTCCCAAGGTCGGCCTTCTTGAGGTACATTCGTCTTCGGCCCGTATTCTTGCTCCACAGCCCGACGCTGCTCGCGTGGGCTCAACTCTGCCCAGGCCAAGCCCAATGTGCCGCCCATGCGACCACGCAAGCGGGCAAGTATAAGCTCGTCCAACTCGTACTTCCGTTGGCGTCGACTGAAGGGTGTAGTCGCGGGACGTCGTGTAGCATGGCGACGACTGCGCTCAGCCATCTTGTGTGCCTCTGCCGGGGACTTCTTCTTGAGGGTCATGCGTAGTTGTCGTAGTAGGACATTTTCAGAAGTAGCCCCGGCCGGACTCCTCCAGCTCCACGATGTCAACCGCCTACGCTGATCCGCCAGGGAACTCTGGTACACCTCGGAGGCCCCCGGTGCAGCTAGGTGCAGATCCTTGTAGTCGCTGGGCCGAACTGTTGGTGCCGCGTGATGAGCTCGGATACGTGGAGGAGGTCCATCAACATTACCGCGGTCAATTGGGACACCGTGTTCGGCACAGTAAGTCTCCCAACAAGGATGTGCTGTCGGTGGGGTTATCGGCGGAGTCAATGATCCCCGAGCAGGGGGGGGATCCTCCACTGAGAGGGGTCGTCTGCTCAAAATGATTGCGCGCCGTGCGCGCTCTCGGCCACTGAAGGCAATCCGTGATGAACGGGGCCTCGGGCTGACGGTGGAGGGGGGCCGTGCGGCCACACCATGGGACGAATCTGATGAAGCCTCTGTGCTCACTGGGGCATGCAGCGCTCGCAGTGAGACGGGCTTTGTCGGGGTACAGGCGGTGGCCTCGTCACGCGACGTCCGCGAGGGCCATGAAGGACGGGCTGCCACATTGGTATAGGGCTGCCTCTGTCCACGGGGTCGATGGAGATTTACTCCTCTTGCCCGGGAGCCCCTGTCGGCTCCCCACTCCGAAAAGCTGGATCCTCGGTGCTCGTGATGTCACACAGGGCACACAGATCCCCATAGAGGTCCACGTCAACATCCGCCAGAGCGAGGACCTCCTCCATCATTTCAAGCTCTTCGGGGTTGAGGGAATCCTCCTCGACTCTCTCCTCAATGACCTCCACGCAAGCCGCCACTTGCCCTGGCCTTCGCGCCAACCGTGCCGGGGCGTTGGCCTTCCAGATTGCCAACTTCTTTTCGTCTGTGCAATTGGCCACCAAATGCTCGAGACTGCCACATGCAAAACAGGGCCGCTCCCTCACCGCAGGTGCCGGTCGGGATCCTTGGGTCGCCGCCGTGCTGACGGTCACCGGGGCCGCTGTTGCCGAGTCGCCCCCGGCAGTCCCCGGCTCCCACGTGAGTGCCGCCAACGCAGGCCTCCTCGGGGGCCATCTAGACCGCCCAGACGGGGTGCTGCGTGGTGGAACTTGCCGCTGTCGGTGTCCCATCTCCAACGCCACCTTACGGGCGATGGTGTCGTGGAGAACCGCGTCCTCCATCACCTTAGCCGTCTCAATTTCCGTGGCCACGGAACGAACCTTCAAGATGGCGGAGGTGTCGGACCGTCCGAGTCGACGTTGTTCATCTTCCCACTGCTCCGGGTGACTGGTGTCCAGCCCCAGATCCGCCAGCTTGGAACCCACTTGAACGCTGTGACGTAGTCCACCCCAAAAGAGCTCGAGAAGTTCCAGTTTGGTAACCTTGCCGCAACCCCGTACTACGTCCGCCACAAAGTTGACAGTCGCGGTTCGGGTGGTGATGCGGGTGTAGAAGGCACCGGTCTTCTCCTCCGATCGCTGCCTCGTTGAGAGTAGCTCCGACTTCAACCGCTTCAGGGCGTCCATGGCGATGTCCACCGACAAGGCAAGGTCGCCCATGAACCGTGGCACCGTTGCGTACCTCGCCTTCCACGCCTCTCCTTCGCTGCCTCCTGGCGCCATCTCCTCGACGTACAGCTTCTGGGCCTTGGCCAACTTGGCAGTCTTGACCATCCATAGCAAGGTGGAGACGCTGAGCTGGTTGCGTCCTTGCGCCTCACGCCGAAAGCTGGGAGTAGTGAGCGCCGCAATCACCGTCATGTGCTCCAGAAGCGCATTCACCGCCACAGAGAACTCCTCAAGGTCATCCATGGCCCGGCCCTTCGTGTAGTGATCGCCGGGGAACTCCGGGAGGTCCTCCACCAACTTGTAGATGCCCCTCAAGAGCGAGCTCTCGTTCTTGATCGCGGTCTGGTAAGAGCGGTCGTCGGGGGTGAACATGGCCGTCGGGTCTTCCGGAGCTCGTGCAACCCCGGCCGGTGGTCCCGCCACTGCCGTATGAGCCACCGTCGGGGTGAAGGTCGCGGCATCGGCTGAGAGTCGATGTGAAGGAGCTGGGAAGGTGGAGGGGTCTGGCAACGGGGGTTGCATCGTAGGAGGCGGCCCAAACGATGCAGCCAGGTACCATGGAGCAGCACATACCTCCACCCAGGCTTGTAGCCCATCCAGCTCGTAGGTCTCCGCCTCCGACTCCGTGAAGGCGTCCACCACCGGTCGTCTCGGGCATTGGTACCATTGTGACGGAATTCTGGGACGCCTCGTGCCTCGAATAGACTCCTCTGCCACCAAGCGGTCCACCAAAAGGGCGTAGGTGGAGGTCTCGGTGGTGTGCAGCGGACGTATTTCGGGGAAAGAGGTACCGCCGGCCCCGCTCAGAATGTATCGAGTAGGACTCAGCCCAAGATTGTCACAGATCTTCAGGGCTGCCGACAGACCATGGCGCGAGGAGGTGATCTCGGGTAACGTCGCTGTAGTGGTCAATTCACCCGGGGGCACCCACAAGGAATCCCCTTGGGGAGTGACCACTAGCAGCCGTGTGGTTGACGTCGACGGTCCCGCCCCCCCAGTCGGGTCACCATCAGGGTCATCTCCAGGGTCGTCACCAGGGTCGTCCTCCGTGTCCTTATAGTCGCTACTCCGGCTTTGCGATTCTTCATCGGCGGCGAGCGACTTCCCATCCTTCCAGCCCAAGGCTAGCTGTCCCCCGCTGGTTGCATGCTGGGAGGCGCCGGTTGCATGCTGGAACCCACTGGTTGCATGCGGAGCCAGGCGTGTTGCATGCGGGTCGAGGCGTGTTGCATGCTGAGACAGGCCCGTTGCATGCTCAGCCGGTCGAGTTGCATGCTGGGCGAG
This sequence comes from Cymbomonas tetramitiformis, assembly GCA_001247695.2. NCBI lineage: Eukaryota > Viridiplantae > Chlorophyta > Pyramimonadophyceae > Pyramimonadales > Pyramimonadaceae > Cymbomonas > Cymbomonas tetramitiformis. The sequence goes on along the minus strand of LGRX02010230.1, from coordinate 12,372 downwards.
GCGTGTTGCATGCTCAGCCGGGCGGGTTGCATGCTGTGTTGCATGCGAAGTTGAGCTGGTTGCATGCGAAGCCGGGCGTGTTGCATGCTCAGCCGGTCGTGTTGCATGTTGTGTTGCATGCTCTGCCGAGCTGGTTGCATGCTCCGCCGCTCCCGCTGCATGCTGCGGCTGGCCCCCACCAGCCCCGCACACCACAGGGGTGTCCAAGCTTGCCCGGCGTCTTCTTGCCAAACGCCGTTCCTCGGCCACCTCGCCCTCCGCTGTAGCAGCCTCCAGCTGAGCCATCCGATCGCGCAAGCTTCCCGCCTCGGATTCCGCAAGGAACCGAGCCGTCTCAGCGCGCACCACCCGCTGCAACACCTCCTGGTCCGTCATCTCCTTCCTCCGATGCTTCTCCAACTTGAGACGCCGTTCTCGTCGTCTGCGGCTATGCTGAGTGCCCGCCGCAGACTCATAGCCGGAGCCGGATGTCGTGCTCTCAGGTTGAGACGCGTGAGCTTGGGAGAGGTCCTCGGTCACCACGTCTTGGGGCTCCGTGTGTATGGGCAAGGTTCTCCCAAGAGTCTCCGGACCCGAAGCACGGCGACGATGATGCGGCTGGTGGTTTACCACACCCTCGTCAGGAGAAGTATCGGTGTGGGGAGTCGGTTCCATCAGCGGTGTCGGATACAATCGTTGGGGGACCACTCTCATATCAGTCGCCACCGCCCGCTCTGCAGCCGCCATGCGCTCTCGTGCTGCCCCCCATTCTCTAGCACGTGCCTCTGACGCAGGGTCAACTCCATATATTGGAGGTGGAGGCGGTGGAAAATAGGCGGGTAACGTCCACGGGTCCCCGTAAGTGGTCGACATTGGCGCGGGAGTGTACGGGGCGTGAGTCAACACGCCAGGGGCATGGTGGTGTGGCATGCCGTAGGGCCAGAGGCCTGGTTGCTGGCGGGTTGCATGCTCGGCCTGCCAAGTTGCATGCTGCTGCACGCTGCCCCAACCACCCTCTTGTTGTTGAAACACAAAAGGAGGGGCTGGGGATGGGCCGTGCAAGAACTGGCCCTGAAACATGCTGGGTTGCATGCCACCTGGCCTATGTTGCATGCTAGGTTGCATGCCAGGTTGCATGCCAGGTTGCATGCCAGGTTGCATGCCAGGTTGCATGCTGGCGGGCGCGCTGAAGGGCATGCCGAAGGGAAACTGAGCCACGTCCGGGACATGTTGGTACATGTCAACAACTTGGCCAGCACTGACCCCTGCGATGGAAGCGGTTGGTGGAGAGGGGTCTGAGGGGGGCAGTGGCACGGTGGAAGCGGTGGAAAGGCCCGAAGGTCCAGGCGCGGTGGAAGCGGTTGGTGTAAGGTCTGAGGGGGTCAAAGGGAAGGTGGTGGCGGAAGGATCCATAGCGGTGGTGGAAGGGGGCGAAGGTCCAGATGAAAGCATCAAAAGTCAACTGTCGGTCAACCGTATGACAATATGACAACTATGACAGTGTCAAATATGGTCGTATGGCGTTTCCAGAAATTAATTCCAAGAATACCAGTCCAGTAGAGCCAAAATACTGCCAAAAGCTGTAGAGAACTTAGCCAGAAGGTATAAGGAACTTCCCTAGAAAGTGGGAGGTACTTCCACCATACTTAAGGCTGATAGGCTATTTTTAGCAGCTAATGAGAATACAAGATCTGGCCCCAAACTTGCTCAGATTGTTAACAAACTAAAAAGATACTTTTTATTTGTACTTTTTGACAATAGCCTCCGGCGGCTTTGCTTAGTTATGTTGCTGAGAGGAGCTCACTTTCCCCCCCCCATACTTAAGCCTCTGCCGGCATCCAAGATCAGTAATCTGAGCATCCGCATCATCACAACCACATCCAGCCAAAATCGAGAACGCGGGTCCACTAAAGACGTCTACGCGCATATCTCGCCAGCTTACAGCCGTCGGAGTGGACCAGCTGCGAACATTCTCAAGATCAAGTCACAAATCTCGCCCAGAGTCGCAAGAAAAAGCAATCCGACGCAGATCTCAACCAAATCCCACACAAAGAAGATCCCGTAGCGAAACTTTTCCGTGTTTTAAGTGCACGTAACGCGCGCAATTTGAGCCGTCAAACGCAAGCAGAGCTAGAGCTAGCTGTTTGCGTTTTGAGCTCTCAAAACGCAAACACAAAAGTCGCCATCCGTAAAATCTCATACGCAGATCCCAAAGGTCCGTAGAACGTATTCAACATCTGAATACCAACTTGTACCAGGCACACTCCTGATAACTTATACATCTTTATTTATTTATTTTTTCTTTCTTTTCTTTTATCTTCTTTCTTTTCTTTTTATCTTATTTACTGTTTTTGGTGCTTCACATAGGCTTCTAGCCTTATATTCCACTGTTTTTACTTCATGACAAACACTGGCTATACAGCCTAGTATTACAATCACTTTTCTGATATATGTATGGTCTCGAACCTCCTACATCATATCCTTATGTATAGTCTTGGCGCCATGCCTAATCCTAACATGTAAGACTTCCTTAATTCATTTCTCTTGATCAACACTAACTGAGGTCCACTTTTCCAAGCTTCCCTTTCAACATGTTGCTCTCTAACAATCACTAGCAGGATTCCTGTATTGACATCTGCCATCGACCAATCATGTGCACATATATGCCTGATTCTGGTACTCCTCCACCAATCATCAGGCAGATCACGATATTGCCATTGCAGATCTTTCTGGAATCCACCAGATCCTCAATATAATTATTGTCATTGCAGATCTTCTCCTGAAATCTGCCTTGCCATCAATTATTTCTTCATACAGCTGTGACCGGCATGTAACAAGGCCCTTGCAGCATGCAACCACCCGTCACCAGCATGCAACCTGGCATATGTAGCATGCAACCTGGTCTCTGTTGCATGCAACCTGGCCTCTGTGGCATGCAACCAGACATCTGTAGCATGCAACCTGGCCTTTGTAGCATGCAACCTGTCCTCTGTCGCATGCAACCTGGCCCCTGTGGCATGCAACCCGACATCTGTTGCATGCAACCTGGCCTCTGTAGCATGCAACCAGACATCTGTAGCATGCAACCTGGCCTTTGTAGCATGCAACCTGGCCTCTGTCGCATGCAACCTGGCCCCTGTGGCATGCAACCCGACATCTGTCGCATGCAACCTGGCCTCTGTCGCATGCAACCTGGCCTCTGTCGCATGCAACCTGGCCTCTGTCGCATGCAACCTGGCCTCTGTCGCATGCAAACCGACATCTGTCGCATGCAACCTGGCCTCCGTGGCATGCAACCTGGCCTCTGTAGCATGCAACCCGACATCTGTAGCATGCAACCTGGCCTCCGTGGCATGCAACCTGGCCTCTGTAGCATGCAACCTGACATCTGTAGCATGCAACCTGGCCTCCGTGACATGCAACCGGGCCTCTGTAGCATGCAACCTGACATCTGTAGCATGCAACCTGGCCTCCGTGGCATGCAACCGGGCATCTGTAGCATGCAACCAGGCATCTGTGGCATGCAACCAGGCATACGCAGCATGCAACCAGGCATCTGTATCATGCAACCACTCGTCGGCGGCATGCAACCAGATCTCTGTAGCATGCAACCCCGCTGCTCGTACCTCCCGGTACAATTTAAGAATATATAATGACTTATTTTTTGTTATTCCGTATGAGAATATCATATTTCAGGTTGACTATTTTTTCAACTCTGAGATTTCGGGCAGTCGGGTGCCCACCCGAGGAAGAAACATCTCTCCGAATCGTTCGTATCCGCGTTGAATGTGAAGTAGACAATAATTTATGAAAAATGATTATTTTTTGTTATTCCGAATGAGAATATCATATTTCAGATTGACTATTTTTTCAACTCTGAGATTTCGGGTAGGAGCGGTCGCACGAGTGAGATGGCCGAAATCTATAATCGATGATATCCATGGAATCGCTATATCGGACTGCGATCGCAGTGGAGTCGCATGAATTCTAAGGACTTTGCGAAAAATATTTTTCCAATTTTTTTTTTCCAGGGTGAAATCGCCAAAAAAAAACCGGTGTTTTTAGCTTGTTTTGGCGTTCTACACCATTACGCGGGTGAGGAGTGCAGCGATTCGTGGAATTGAGGGGTTTCACATATCGCGTAATTAATCCTGATGGTCACCGCAATTTAAAATTTTGAAAAAAAAAAATTTTGGCCCAAATCGGCCGAAAATCGCGTTTTTTTAGGCCAACGACCGGTAAATATTTTACTTAACCCAACCCAATTTGTTTTCTCCATTGCACACACGAACTACATGAAATTTCGGAAAGGTGACTGTGTTTTTTTGGCAGGTACGACCATACAATGCCGAGGAGCAAAAGGATCAAAACCGGTTAAAGTCCGAATTCACGTTGGAGCCCGGAGGCGCCCCCTCCGAGAGGGTGGTTTCAAAGAAGAGGAAGGATCCCCCTTCAAGCAAAACAAGTTCACGCCCGACGCGCGCGCGCCCCCCCCTCGTTGCACGGAATCGCGTTCGGTGCAGGAGATCGACAGGGACGACGAGCATACTTCTCCCGCAGCAGTGGTGGTTCCCCGTCGGCCACGAGATCGCGCTCCCTGGGGTGTTCCACGCACACTCCAGCTCGACGACCCTGTCCCTGCCAGGAATTTTCTGGCTGAGGCGCTCCAAACGGAGCTGGAGCCTCCAAGTCTTCTTCGTGCACGCACACCGCGCGGTGCTCCCTGGTCTAGGCCGTGGACGTCGGGAACACAACCCGCTACTCCCGACAATCCCACTCCCGAGTCTGCCCCTGAGTCGGTGGTGCAAGATTCCACACCCCAGCAACATGGCCTCGCAATTCCCACCAACAACCTGACCCTGACACCCAACTCCGCTGCTCAACAACCTCCACGGGCTCCGAGTCCCTTGGCAACACTTCCCCTTGCGTCCGATGATGGGGTCTCCCAAGTCGTTGCGCAACTCCAACAGCGCCAGCAGGAATTGCTTGAGCGGCAAGCTGCCGCGCACCAGGAGGAGATGCGCCAGCAGCAAGCCTGGTTTCAACAGCAGTTGGCGACTCTCCAATCTCAAACGGTCCAAGCGCCGGGCCCGGTGCAAGAGCCGTCCGTGACATCGCACCAAGTGCTTCCCCTTGGTGGTGGGGTTCCCAACATTGTGCCTCCAGCTACTATTGCTGGTGGCTCGGTGAACTCTGGCCCCGCGTTGTCTTCTTATCCCCTTACCAACCCGGGGTTTTCCGGGGCTCCCACGCCCTCCGTGACCACGCAATACCCCTACCCCGCAGGCTCCCAAAGCTACCAGAGGATGCTTATGCCACCTCCCGCGTACCCTACGCAGCTACCCGTCCGGTCTCCCTACCCAACTGGGGGGGGACTACGTATCCCCGAGGGAGATTGCTATGCAAGATGAGCTCCTCCGCCAGAACGAAACCGCCTAAATGGCTATCACCCTTCGGGTGGCTTAAGCCACCCTAACAGCGATTTAGGGTGGCTTAAGCCACCTTAACGTTTTCAATTATTACGGGAGCTATCGGTACCGGAAGCTAGATTCTTTTAGCTCAAAATGACGGCGACATTGTCTTCTTTTAGACACTATGTGCACTCTTAGGCGAGCCCAAGTTCCCGGTGAGCAATTTTGGGAAGTATCCAAGAGGGCGCAACATTTAGTAAAATTTGAGCAATTTTTTCCTTGTTTTTGCACCCATGCTACTTCAACCGAGATTTTGAGGGTCAAGATGACCTCGGATCAAACTTTTGGCAAGACACTGCAGAAAGAGCAGCTCGAGATCTTGACAACATAGGTCTCCAAATTTTGAAAGCGTTTTCGAGGAAGCCCCCGGTGAGCTAATTAGCTTAAGGTGGCTTAAGCCATCTTAAGGAAAATTGGGAAATACCCACCCTACTTCAACCGAGATTTTGAGGGTCGAGATGAACTCAGATTAAACTTTTGATAAGACACTGCAGAAAGAGCAGCTCAAAATCTTGACGACACAGGTCTCCAAATTTTGAAAGCACCGCCGAAAAAACCCCCATGATCCCTTTAAGTTAAGGTGGCTTAAGCCACCTTAAGCTGCGGGTAATAGGCATAAAATGCGGAAAACAGCCCGAAAACAGCGGGTTTCGGCCCATATTTCTCAAAAAAGAAAATCAAAAACCAACTTTTGTGTGTGCCTTAGAATTCATCCCTTAAATTCCCGTGACTTTCAAAACTTCCTAACGTTGAATTATGCATGTGACCACTATGTGACGGCATAGGGAAATGCGACGGCTCCTTTGAAGGCTACATAATAAGTCTATTGCCCTTATGTCTTGAAATGTATCCGTGTAGTGGCATCTCTTTTAGGAAGCCATCACTTGTAGTAGAGCACCGTGCTGGAGAGTTACCCACTGAGAGTGACGTGTCGGCGCACAAGCGCGAAGACGTGCCTCAGAGTAGCGAACGAGGCCTATCTGGCACAAGCATCAAGCTTGCTCGCCAAGCAGTGGCGGTGGACATCTTGGCTCAATGCGTTCTACGTAGCTGGTGGAGCACTTGGAAGCCGCGAGTATATAGTGGCAGCGCTCTTACAGTCTTCAAGGCATGGCGCCTACGATCCCGCCCCGTGCGGACTTCCACTTTCTTTGCAGCATGGCATGAGCAAGCCCAACGCGAAAGTCAGGAGAGCCTTATGCGAGCAAACTCGCATTTATCATTCCTACTCTTGGGCGCCTGGCGAGAGGAAACACGTCGTGTAAAAGAGATTAAACTCGAGATCACGAAGTGCAACGACGCTCTATCCATGTTCTACGCAGAAAAGTGTGTGAAGGCGTGGAGAGCTATCGTGGATTTCGCGTCCAAGTGCACACGTTTTGCAGTACAGCGCAAACAGCACGTGAGGCGCAAAGCCCTCCACGAGTGGGCAGCACCGACGGACATCCCTGACGTGACTCCAAACCAATGGGCGACTTTGCGTAAACATTTGCGCCGCCTGAGTGGTAAGGAGAACGCGATTGCCGCGATCACATGGGAGGCTCACCTCAAGACGAAAGGTGGAGAGCAGCGTGTGATCCCATCGCGTGGGCTGCTCTTATCCCGCGTCGCCTCAGCGGGCCATCATTATCATCACCTCACTCGAGCTGTGGTCACAATCATCCCAGCCAACCAACCTGCAAGGCTTGTGAAGTTGGGAGTGGACGTTGAGGACGTGATTAGAACATTGAGGCGTACAGCCACTTCGGAGGTCTACGCCCCACAGCAGGGAGTACGAACCGTGCCGGACCGCAACCCCTACGAGGTTTTATCGTCCGAGGATGACCCCACGACGGATGCTGAGGATGATGGACCTATCTATGCGCCGCCGCCGTCCCGCGCAAAAGCCCCAGCAACCCCACGACCCACCCGACGAGAATGTGCCCGGAGGCACAGCGTGAGCCGATATGTCTATGCGCCCGTATGTGTGTCATCGGGGGTAATCTGGGATTGGCACGATGACAGTGAGATTGGGCTTGAAATCACGATGAGAATGAATACCAGATATCCGGGGTATGACACTATGACACTATGACACTATGACAGTATGACAGTATGACACTATAGTAGTATGACAGTACTGTGGGGGGTGTCATCGTGGAACTCAGTCAGACCCTCGAAGAATGGTCAGATTCGCATCGGGGTTGAAAAGACAATGAAATCGAATATCAGATATTAAGGTTATGACAGTATGACAGTATGACGCTATGACAGTATGACAGTATGACAGTACAGTAGTATGACAGTACTGTGGGGCAGTCATCGTGTCAGCCTGTTGGCATAACATCTGAATCGAGAATGACGAATCGGAATTAGAAATGAGATCGGATCGGGAACTGAACGTTGAGCCGAAGTGTGACATCGGCTCTCGAGTGGTTGACCCTGCAACCTGAGTGACGAGTGAATAAGTAGAGCACTTGAGAAGTGTTTAGCCTTCAGAACTCGGAACCGAATTATCGTTTGTACCTCAATCTGGCCCTGATCCAGTATATTATAAAAATCCGAATTGTGTACCTTTGCACGTTCAATCAAAAACATATCTCCGAGCATCTGTCGTCGTGCCCCTGGCACATTTGGTATCAGCGTGCTGCGATTTCGCCTCTGCGCAACTCGCCCACGGGCCTTTTGTAACTTCCGTTGTAATACAGGGGGAGAGCTGCACTTCCGGCTATCTGGGCGCAATTTTAGCCTCCGTAAGTACGTTTTTTTTCGTATACAACGGCCGTATCCTTTGGAAAACATCTCCAAAACTTCATATTTTCGCCCCTTAACACTGGGGGCCCAACCAGGCTCAAAAAAGTCAGCATTCGTTTTCCGATCTTAACTTCCAAGTCTGCCCCAGGCTACAAACAACCGTCAGGGAGCACCCTAAAGGGTTTCCCCGGTTTATAGTAGCCAGGAAAACCTCATAGCCCACTTTCTAGAGCCTTAAAAAGGCGAAAAACAGCCAAAAACAGCCCAAAATAGCCGTTTTAGCCCGTTTTCAGCCTACCCCCAAACCTTCCACAGTAGCCCCCACCACCAAAAACTCCTTCCCCAGACCCCATAGGACACCCTAGAACCCCCCAATACCGCCCTCACGGCCACCAGCAGCTGGGAAAACCCCTCAAAGTAGCGCTTTTAGTGGCTTCTGGACAGTTTCTGGACAGTTTCTGGACACCTCTGGTTTACCCTCTGGCTGGAATATTTTGGGAGTGTACGAAGTCCGGCTACCTTCTGGGACCTTGCTGAGCTTTCTGGGACCTTGCTGAGCTTTCTGGTTGCAGCTCCTTGACCCCTGCCTGCATACATAGGCACTTGAAATCTGTGTCGCGGAGCCCTGGCGAAAATTTGAGTTCGCCGGTGCATGGCAGTACCCCCTTCGCCAGAAGAATACAGAAGAGCGTGGTGGAAACAAGGACCCATCAAGTGGGTATTCCCCCCAGACCCCACCTACCCACCAGCAGGCGCCTTCTGGCAGAGCGGCCCTTGGAGCGGTCCTCCTTCCCCCTCTTCCTCTGACGACGAGGAGGAGAACTGAGCGCCTGGATATAGTCACGCTGGCTATCCCACCAAGATACCACAACTGGGTGTGGGTTCAGATTGGAAACCTTCTCTTCCGCTACCCGAACTCCCAAGACCTGACAGTCTTCCCCGCGCTCCCTGGCTCATATCCAGTGCAAGGAATCGAAGAGTGGCCTTGGGTCCCCCCATCACCGCCTGGAAGCCCCGCCCCTTCGCCTCCAGCGAGCGACATCGACGAGGACGAGGCTAATTAAATAACAAAAGGCGAGCACTCCACACTTTGCTCACCTGTGGCTATTGCCACACCCAGTCCTTGATCTCAACCAGCTCAGTAATCAGGATGTCACAGCAGACATCAGAGGCATTTCCCAGCATGAGTGTCAGCGCAGAGCAGCTACACCACACTCTGTTCTCTCCCATAACCTTCCCATCGCCCACCACATATGCTTCCGCTCACCCCATTCCACACCCAGGCACCACCATGCCCTACACAGCGGTGCCCCGCCCTTATACTATGCCGGATGGCACCCCCGCACAGGCTGTATGGAACGGCGTTAATTGGGTATTACCCCAATCAGCGCCCCTCGCTGGGGGAGTATCACCAGTGCCGTTCACACTGGGAACCCATCACCCCGTGGGCGCATATCCCACACCGTTCCAACAACAGTTACAGCAGCAGCAGCAGTGGCTCGCGTACCAGCAGCAGCAACAGCAGTGGCTTCAACAGCAGCCACTGGAACCGATGCAGCAGCAGTTACAGCAGCAGCAGTTACAGCAGCAGCAGCTACAGCAGCAACAGCAGCAGCAGCAGCAGCAGCAGCAGCAGCAACAGCAACCGCAGCCGCCACAACTGCCGCAACATCGACCACAGCAGCCCCATCAGCTGGCACCAGCCACCTCCGCGCTTCATGACTCAGGCGCGGATCTCTCATCGCTGCAGCACTTCATCAGCATCGGCGCCGCGGGGGCCCTGCCGGACCCTCTGCAGGTACCCCTTGACAGCGGAGTTCAGCAGAACGTCTTGGGCGGTACCCAGCTCTTGGTGCGTCACCTTCCCGCGGTGGCGACAACCTCAGAGATTCGCCGGCGTCGGCGTTCCCGAAGGGCATCTTCGGGCCCTGCGACACATGGCAAACATCTTCCAGGCCCAAGCCACGCACCTGATCACTCTGACCCCGACTCCGGCACGGACATCAGCCGCACCAGCACGGGGACCAGAGGCAGCCGAAGCACGCAGGCACGGGCTGAGCGCAGGCGGAGGGCCGCCCACAGATCCGGCTCTGACTCGGACGCGAGCAGCCGAAGTGAACACATTCGCGGAGAAGTCCTAGCGGCAGTACAGGCCCTGGACATCTCCGCGGTGCTCTCGAGAGGACTCGCGCTGCCTGGTGCGACGACATCGGCAGGAGTCTCCCCACCAGGCGACCCTCAGGGCAGCGCACAGGGCCTGACGGCGGACCACCTACACGAGGCAGACGCTGCTGCCAGCGTAACCCCTCCTGTGCCTCAGACCGCCGCTGAGACCGCTCCCGCTGAACCTCCCACTCAGGGCCGGCCAAATCCCCATTACATGATGGTGGCCCGCCGGCGACAGTCGATGGAGACGGTGGTGCACGGCGGTGGCAATCCCGACTCAGAGCCCAGAGACTCCAGTTCAAGCGACTCGCCACCAGGGCCCCCTAGTGATCCACCTCAGGATCCCCCTGACGATCCCGCACCAGAGCCCTCCTACCCTCAATACCCAGAGGTCAGAGCCCTCTTCGTCACCCACGATGGTGGGTCATTGTGGGTGCATCAGTCAGCTGGGGTGCGAGGCGCGGCAACCGTCTCCCTACCATGGGACGAACGCCGCCGGGCTGGGGTGCAGGGCGACGCCATCTTGTTCAGGATCATGCACCTGCTGGGAGCGCCGCTGACTGCATATGCGCGCATGGGGGGCCGGCTACACCATGCACCCCTACCCCTTACCAACCCTCGTGTGGAGACCTGGGTCCTTATGGTCGACCGCGAGGTCATGGATATGGCAATGGGGGCCCCAGCCGCGGCCAATGTGCGGTCTACCAGCATGGGGCAGCCAGTATGGGAGTGGATCCCTGCTACTGCGCGGGAGTCGGAGATGCAGAACTTCGATCAGGACGGGCTCGCCGCGTGGTCGGAGGTCAGCAACTCCGATTGGTACCGGAGCATGAGCGTGGTGGCCGCACAACCATCCACACCCCTGCCCTTCCATACACCTCTTCCACTCCCCGCACCACCGTCAGCCCCTACATTACCGCCCACTCCGACCGCAGTCCCCACAAATCCCGCGCCTGCGCCTCCGCCCGCGCATGCCCCGGGACCACCACCCCCTGCCCGTTTTCCCCATTCCGCCGCCGCAAACCCCGTTCACCCTGCCGCTGCCGTGAACCCCGTTCACTCTGCCGCCGCTGCAAACCCCGTGCTCTCTCCCAGCGCCACCCCCTTTGTCCCAGGCATCGTCCGTCTGCCGCAGGGCACTAACCTGCGAGCATCTCCAGACGAGGTCCGCCTGGAGCACAAGACCAAAGAGATGGTGCTAAAGCTGGTCAAGAGCGTCACCAGGTTCCCCCGCTCCGCGTCCGACACAAAATCGGCTGACAAGGAGGGCCTCCTGACGCAGCTGGAGCACTACTCCCACATGGTGCGGAAGGTATTCCAGGAGGCCATCGTGATCGAAGCACTGACCACTCCCAGTTGTACGCCATCAGTATCAGAGTACCAGGCGAGTGTGTCAAGCCTTCTTTGGAGCTTCAAGGAGTACACTCTTCAAGACCAGCAGAGAAAGTTCTTGGAGCGCGCGGCGGGGACCTTTGGGTCCGAGCAAGCTTGGCACCAACGCTACGGGGACCTGGATGTGTTCTTCAGCGATCTGGCGGTGTGCTCTCTGACGCAGGCCTACCTGGAGAACGCACACGGCGAGGCCATTGCCCTGAAGCAGGCGGTGAGCGAGACCGCGGCGGAGTATTTCTCGCGACTGGAGACCCGCATGGCCTCCGTCAACTTCTTGGCCGGCAGAGTCCCAAATTGCGTGGAGATGACCAACTTGTCGATGCTCTCCACGTACCGGCGGGGGCTGAAATATGCACCCAAGGTGATGCGGCGCCTGAGAGCCATCCACTTGGATGTCTCCAAACCAGAAGAGTGGGAGAGGAAGGCCGTCGCCGACGACATCCCAGGCACCCACAACGCCTTGTTGAAGATTCGGGAAGTTGCTGAGGAGGTGGAGAGCGACATTGACACGGAGGCGGCTCAGAGACGCTCTCAAGACCGTCCTCCCCGTGCCGTTTCTTTCGCTAACCCACCACCTCGCACCCCCTTCTACAGGCGTACCCCCTCTTCGAACCGCCCAGCCCTTGCCATG
>LGRX02010229.1:0-14025 GCA_001247695.2 Cymbomonas tetramitiformis | reverse complement strand
TAGAGTACAGCTTGACGAAATCAACGGACAAAGCGGGAGCACAATCCATCCGTAGAGCACAGCTTGACGAGATCAACGGACAATGCAGGCGCACAATCCATCCGTAGAGCACAGCTTGACGAGTTCAACGGGCAATGCAGGCGCACAATCCATCCGTAGAGGATCCGGCCCAACAGATGTGATGCTGGAATTTGCTGGGTCATTTCCCATTGTTCCGAGCAGCGCCCATGCAAAATGCAACCAATGAGGCCAGCTCCAGCACCGGATGTGGCTGACATGCCATTGTTCTGACGCGGACGGCCTGCATGCTCCAGGCGCCACGAGCCCGCCCTGGTGGGGGGGCGTGCAGGCCTCAAGCGCCTCGCACCCATTGCGCCAATCACAACCGAGGCCACCCCGCCCATGAAGGCCTCGTTGCCTTGGAAGAAGCAGTCCGAGAAGCTCATGTGCCCGGACATGATGAGCGCCACCCCGCCGCCCTCTCCGATGACTCGATTCTGCCGGAAGGAGCAGTGCTCAGCGACGGCCCTGGCATATGAAGCTGTCTCCCCTCCCCCAATACCCCCCGGTACCCCACAAACCCTCAATACCCCCCGGTGACACACAAACGTGACTCGAACAGTACCCAAGTCGACTCGCTCAAACAAGATCCCTATCGCACGGTCTGTTCTTCGGGACTCTGCTCTGAATACTCTGTCGGGTAATGAAGAGATCCAAAGCGAAGCGCGCCCCGCGAACAGAGCGCCCCGCTGCACAAGCTCGAGAAGACATACAAGTTTCAGGTCTTGAACGAAATTTCTGGGACCAGGGTCAGCGCAGAAGCAACGACAGGCGGCAAAAGTAAGAGCAGGAGGGGAGGGTCAGTACCCCACACGGTGGGAGCACAGATTGCATATGGGATGGAGGGTGGGTTGAGCGCCATGCAGTGTGAGGTCAGGCATGCAGTGTGGGTGGGAGTCCTGGAGGGAGGGGTCAGGATCGGGCGCGGCATCGGGCGCACCGATGTAGATGAAACCAGCGGAGTCGAGAGCTCCGTTGTGCTCGAAACGACTGTGCGACATAAAGATGACGGCACTGGGCCCTTCCAGCATGATGGCGCCACCTCTAAAGCCTGCCCCACCACCCCACTAGTCATGCATCTGCGCCGCCACGGAGGACACTCCGGAGCCACGGAGGACACTCTGCCGCCACGGAGGCACCCTCCGGGGACAAGGCTACCCGCTCTGCCTCCATCAGACGGTGCAGAATGTTTGGCGTGGATCAGGCACAGGGAACCACCTGCGAAGCCAGACGCCACCTCCACGTTGTTCATGCGCACAGTGGCGTTCGCCGCTTCCATCCAGAGTGCCCCTCCGTGGCGGCTTGCAGTGTTATTACTCAGGCCGCACTGCTCGAGGGTGACCAGGCTCGCTGTCCCTTCCGCCGCAATGTATATCATTCCGTCACCCACCTGCTCGAGCACCCCCCCATTCCCACACCATTCCCACCTCCCATTCTCACCCCATTCCCACCCCAGCACTCTACTCCTACCCCGGCGTGGACCAGGCAGGGTGCCAGGGAGCATTCTCAGCCGCGATGCATTGGATTCTCCTGCATACCGCACGAGGCCGCACTACACTCGGGCTGGCCACTGGCGCACCAGCCACAGCCGCGCCCTAGCCGCACTGCCACGCACCTGCTCGGTTGCTCTTGACTGCGCAGAGCCTCAGCCGGATCGCCACGTCAGGCCCGGAGGTGTATACAAACCCGCCACTGCCAATACCGTATGCCTGGCTCGCCACATTGCCCTCCACGATCACATCCGAAAGGTCGAGTGTCCCAGTGCCCACCATCATCACAGGCGTCCCTCCGATGTTGTCCAGAAACGCTGATTCCGAGACGTTCACCATCCCGCCAATGCCGCACGTGATGATTCCCGCATACTTGCCTGTGAACGCCAAACAAAGATAGAACCCAAAACGCTTATCTCGTGTAGCATGGCACGCCTCCCTCAACCAATCAGGCCTCCGCTAGGGAATTTCGAGGAGGACCAATCACAGAACGCTTTCGGATCCACTCACATCATCGTCAGGGAACGTGAGGAAGCTATACTGTGACACTGTGTATATGTACAGGGCGGGTATGCTGCTTTCGACCCGAGTGCCACATATCTGATGCCCCGAGGCAGCAACCTCCCCGAGAGCAGACTGTGACACGTGGACTCCAAAGCCAGGACTGTTCATGAGATATTCAGCTTTGAATTCCGTACTGTCTTCTATGTATTGCATACAAAATGATAGTTGGAATTCAAGTAAAATACAAGAAACTACATCAAAGGGGGTTGCATATATGGAAACATAGAATGAGGGATCCCTGCCGGGAGTGGCTGCTGCCTTTAGCAGATACTCATAAGGGGGGTCTTCTGTTAAATGTTGGAAAAGAAAGGAGATTTGAGAGGGAGGCGTTGGGCAAAAGTTAGCGGGCGAAGCTGCGCGCTCACGCTCTCACCTGAATTCCTCTTCACAAGAGCGCGCGTGATCAGCAGAGAGCTGCCGACCCCGTCGGAGTTTGTGCCCATCACGGAGAACACCGCCGCGTCAGAAGACCCGGTGTTCAAGTTGGAATCGAAAATCGAGTCGGCCATGATGCCGGTCCCCCCTGTGTGAAAATTCCGAAGAAAATCTCACGCCAAGCACTCCACAACTCATATGCGTGCGCCGACAGTTATGGCACCACGACTGCTTTCTTATGGCCCCAACTGCACCCCCGTTGCGAAGCCTTCAGTGCGCGCGCGCCTCATCGCGGCTCTCTCCTCCTCTTGCCTTCCGAAGCGCAGCGCCTGCGACTCGAACTGGGGAATGCCGGAGGCGGCCTCAGCACGAATTAAGAACTCATTGATTTCGCTATGATTTCGCTATGATTTCGCTATGATTTCGCTATGACGTAGGCTCCCGCCTTATAACAAGATCCCAAACCATGATTCTGCAAAGATACAGACTCAATAATAGCAGCAATCATCTCGACGTGTTGGGCGCCGCAGCGCCACCACTACCACGGTCACCGTATGACGGCTCGGAGCAGCTCGCTCCGGGCGCCGCGGCCGGGCAGCGGTCTTACCGTTGGCCACGGTCACCGCGGCGACGGCCTCGCTGAAGAACGAGTACACCCCGCAGTGCTCCATCGTCAATGTACCCCCTAAGTTCCACACGGCATATCTGACCGGGTTGAGCAGCCGCAGCTTCCGGAGGGTCAGGCTGAGTGCCTGCGACTGCGTGGACAGGTAGAACATGCTAAACTGCTCCACCCCGTCGATGTCGCAGTGCGCCGTTGCAGCGCTGCCACCTGCGGACGGCACGAGGCCCGCTATTCAGGACCGATACCACCCAAAGCCGTGGCGGGGCGGCTCGCGAGCACCGCCCCCGCCTCGATCCTGATTGGCTGCGTTCTCGCGCCAGGGCCTGTGGTACCCCTCGGGGTCCCGACCTGCCTGTGCGGTGCTGAATCGCACCACTCGCCACACCCGAGAACGCCCAAAATATGGCACGGAAGGATTTCAACCTTGGCGGATACGCGACGGATCCTCAGCGAAACGATCCAGGCGGGCCCGTTCCTCCGCGCTGTAAGCCGGTGAATCTGCGTCGATTCGGGCCGCTGTGCCACGTGGCGGGATGGGGAGTGGTGATGGCAGCGCAGCAGGTGGTCGTCGCAGGAAGCGCGGAGAGGAAGGATACGCAGAGGAGAAGAGCGGAGAGCGGGAGGTTACCGGCATCCTCGCCGTCGCTGGCCTCGCACGCGCCCGTCACCTCGGTGTGCCCTTGGGAGCCCAACGCGGGGAGGTCTGCGCTGAGCAGGACGTCCACGGTGAGGCGTATGGCGCTGGCAAGGGGCAGGGTCAGTGCGAGCTGCAGCCCCGCATGATAAGCGTTCTTGGACACGAGGACGACCTCATCACCTGCGATCTGCACCGGCACCTCCTGCTGCAGGCACTCTGCCGATTGCGAGAAGACGAAAGTAAACTCCTTGGTCCCGCGCCAAAGCCCATTGCCCTCTGCACCAGCGGCATCCCGCACCACACTCCTCAAGCCCCGACCTGTGGCAACAAGAAAAAAACGTTTTCGCCGCAGCATTCACTGATCCACACCTTGAGCGCCCGTCTCCAAGTGTGCTCTACCTTTCAGCGCCTTCGTCTCCAAGTGTGCCCTACACCTTCAGCACCACCCGTCTGTCTCCAAGTGTGCCCCCCACATCTTTGAGCGCCTGCTTCCAAGTGTGCCACACACCTTCAGCACCCGTCTCCAAGTGTGCCCCCCACCTTCAGCACCCGTCTCCAAGTGTGCCCCCACATCTTGAGCGCCCAGTCCCAAGTGTGCCCCACACCTTCAGCGTGCACCTGTCTCCAAGTGTGCCCCACCTTCAGCACCCGTCTCCAAGTGTGCCCCACATCTTGAGCGCCTGTCTCCAAGTGTGCCCCCCACCTTCAGCACCCGTCTCCAACTGTGCCCCCACACCTTCAGCACCTGTCTCCAAGTGTGCCCCACACCTTCAGCGCCCGTCTCCAAGTGTGCCCCCACCTTCAGCACCCGTCTCCAAGTGTGCCCCACACCTTCAGCACCCGTCTCCAAGTGTGCCCTTACACCGTCGCCCCAAGTCACTTAGAACCGATATCCCCGACTTCCTGATGTGGCCCGAAAACTTTACCCCTAGTCTCCAAACGTGCTCAGGAGGGCATATGCAGGTCCTTTATCCGAATCCCGCACACGCCAGCTGGATCCCTCTCGCACACGCCACCTGGATCCCTCTCGCACACGCCAGCTGGATCCCTCTCGCACACGCCAGCTGGATCCCTCTCGCACACGCCAGCTGGATCATGGTAGGAGTCCTAACAGAGCGCACCTTCGAAGAGCAGCGCACATCCTTTGCTTTGCTCGTCTGAATCCGTCGCCTGTGCCATGGACCAAAGGCTGACGTGGCCCTCGCCCCAGCCAGCCTCGCCAGAGGAGGAGAGCTGCAGCGTGTAGGGCTGCCCTAGCACAAGGCACATATGCCTCAAGTCGTTCTCGCCCGGGGCATAGCTGCCACCCTCCAGGAGAGCTTTGCCACCCGTCCCCGATCCCTCCACAAGGGTCCAACTCACACTGCCACCATTATCCCCAGCTGCCACGACCACGTCCAGCTTCTCTTCTGCCGAGTTTAGCTCACCGCACTTCCTCACCGTAGTATCGCCGCCGCCACATCCTGCACCGACGGCGAGCAAAAGGACTCGCTTAACTCTTACGGGGCGAGCTCGAGGCGCGCGAGCTAAAGACCTCCCGGAGAGGGGACTGAAGAATTGGCCGCTCCTGATTCCGCAAACTGTCCAAGGTCCGAAAGCTTGCATCGAAATCGCAGCAGAGTCGCTATATTCAGGCTTTAGCGCAGCAGAAAGCACCGAGGCCCTGAAAGCGTGCCGGCATAAGACGACAGAAAGGGGGCGGCGCGGGCGGAAATACCGCAGCAGGAGAACGGCGCGGTGCGATCTTCCTCAGACCAGTTCTCGAAGGTGCCCCAGACTTGCGACCAAGCCGAGCCGTACTGACCATTTTCGTCGCACCAGTCGTGGTACAAATAATCTGCGCAAGCATACAACCTCGAGTCGTGCCAGCTCGAGCCGTCCGCCAGTGTTCGATCGGTGCAGGTGACCACGCTGCCGATTTCGAATGAAGCCGTATCAACGCCATCGGCTGCCGTGCTTAAGGCTCGTGCCGGGCGCTGAAACACAGGGGCACGCGGAAACGGGGTTGCCGGAAAGCGGCGGGCGCCAATCTCGGCGACATGCGGTCCGCTGCCCTCGGGGTGAAGCCGCGCGGGCGGAGGCTGTTTGCTGTTGTACGAATTCAACGGATAACGGAAAGCACTTGACACTGAACGCTCCACCTCCTCCCGTGGTATGGTTACCACTCGAGCGTTGTCGAGTCGTTGAAGCCGAAGCAAGATCAGCGCACGGGAATCCTCCGTCGTCGCATGCGTCTCAAGCACGAACGCTTGGTATGTCTCGTTTTCAGAGCTGCTGGCGTCCGCGCCATCACTGGACCTCCTGGTGATGCGGACGCGCAGCTGCACTCGCCAAAAGATGGCGCCTGGGAGCGATGGCGCCCCAGGAGTGCTCGTACTGTGGGGCTCTGAGATGACGTTTCTATCCACGCTGGTGAAGTCATTCAGTTCCAGCTGCACGTGACACGGTTCTCGTGATGGATTCCTGGAGCTTGGAAATTCCGTTCTCAGTCTGTCGAGAACCAAGGCAGCGGCGTCGTTTACCACAGCGTGGGCGCCATTCCGCTGTTCACTTTCATCAAGTGCGTCCCTAACCTCGGAGAGGGAGGCCCGGAGTTCAGCGTCACCGGCGGGCGAGCCTTGACTGTCCGCGCAGAAGGCATCGTCCATAGCATCCACGAAAGAGGAGGAAATTAAAAACAGGAGGATAACCTCTCGCATCGTCATAGGTC
Source organism: Cymbomonas tetramitiformis (assembly GCA_001247695.2). Taxonomy (NCBI): domain Eukaryota; kingdom Viridiplantae; phylum Chlorophyta; class Pyramimonadophyceae; order Pyramimonadales; family Pyramimonadaceae; genus Cymbomonas; species Cymbomonas tetramitiformis. Next base: position 7,564 of record LGRX02010229.1, on the reverse strand, counting down.
CCAAGTGGTGGAGGAGGCCGCGGCTCCTACCCCCTCTTATACCGCTGCCAGGTGTACGCGGGTCGAAGTGGACGTCAACACACATCTCCGCATATCTTCGTTGGAGAAAATGCCGTGAAATGCAAGACATTTTTGCCATCTTTAGCTGACCAGGGAGAAAATTGTGTGCGGCACATATCGAAGTTTTCATGCAATTGTGTTGGAGGCGTCTGAAAGGAAAGCAGGAGGCCCCTCAGGTTATCCGGGAACGCGCTCCCATGTTCAACCCTATTGGTGCAGATAAAGACAAGAGACACCCACCGGGAGCTCAGGGAGAGTGGGAGTCGAAGAAAGGGATCGAAGGAGAGAGGTACGTGTGTTTGTTTGCATGCGTGCGTGTAAGGGAGGGAGAGCGCGACGGGTGTGCATGCGCGTGTGCGAGTGTATGGGCGATATTCGTGTCGAATGCCGGCTTGCCCAAGTTGATCAGCCGCTGGACATTCGAATTTTCAGCATGAATGTTTGAGCGAAGTGAATATCCTGCTTCTGTCTGTAGCCGTAAACAGTCCGTGCAAAATGTATTGCATTGCGCTTGGCGTCGAGGGCCTAAAGAGTACCTGATGAGAGAACGGCGACCTAAAGAGTGTCACGTGAGAGAACGGCGAACGTGATGTTGTATGTTGTGTCACATTATGTGACACGAATGTTGTGACTTGTGTCACAGTATGACAGAACCGGACATTATTGACGAAGGTCTTCCGCAGAGTCAGCACAATCTGGTCTCCACGTCCGCGGTCCGCCCCGCCACGACTGCGGTCTGCACCTCCACGTCCGCGTTCTGCCCTGAGGCTCGGGCAGATCATCACAGTGCCGTTCGTAAGTTATTAAGTATGGAAATATAGATTATCGCTTGCCCGCCCCAACTTTGCTGCGCTACTGCAGGCACACCCCCTTGTCGTTTTAATCACATTACAAGAAGTACAAAAAATTTTAACGTTCGTGAGAAGTATACATGTATTCACAAGGCGAATACATTTTTTTTTGAGCCTTTGAACGACCCCATACGCAACCGCCTCAGCTTCGTTTGCAGTCGCGACTGCAAGCTAAGTTGATGCGGTTTAAGATGGGGTACTAGAATGTCCTAGTGACACAGTGAAAACGCTGAACGCCGTAGGGTTTGAGCGAGGCAGTCGGGTATATCAAAAGATGGAAATGAATACACGACTCTCAGGCTATCTAAGCTCTGAGGCCGTCACTAGGCAATCATATCGTGTGTCACAGTCTAAGCTACCGAAGTCGAACTACTGAGTACAGGTAGGAAGTCACTGTACTGTCACTGTCACTGTCATACGTCATACGTGATACTGAACTACTGAATCTCAGCATGGGGTGGACCCCCATGGGATGAAAAGCTTGGCAGTCGAGGGGTTTTCAAGCGTTTCAGCGCACGAAACTTGGCATTGATATTATTTATAGTAACATCAGTCCACCCTCTTAAGCGCAAGCATTTTCATCTTAAGTATACTCGAAACGAGCGCATCTTAGCATTGAGCTTTTTGGGTTTTCCCAAACCCAAAAATGCCAAACAGTCAAGGCCTTCCCGTGCGTTCTAGCACGCGAGACTTGGCACAAATATTTCTAAAATACATATCTTCAAGTCACTCAACGCACAGCATCCGAAACAAACTGTGCGCAAAACGGCAGATCTATTTCTTTGGTAGATTTATTGGATTTGGGTTTGAATGTACCCAAACCCGAATCTGCCAAACAGTCAAGGGCTCAAGGCCTTCCCGTGCGCACGAAATTTGGCACTAACACTGCCTAGATACATATCTTTAACTCCTATGCTAGTATTTACCCCAGAAACGGGGTAAGATTAATTGACATATTCCTTGAATTTTAGCCCCATAATACCCCTCTAGGGGCCCCCAATGACCTTGGTGGGTATGTCGAATGGACCGCATGAGAGCCACCGCCGAATATATATAGGGTCTTTCTGCAGACACAATGGTATGACAAAGTTCGAATGGTATGTCGACCAAAGAGGTTATGAAACCCATGCTAGCATAGGAGTTAAGTTACCTGAAGCTCAAGGCTTCAAGGTATTTGTGCGCGAAACGCGCAATTTATTTCTAAGGCAGATTTATTGGGTTTGGGAAACGAACCGTAACCCAATAAATCTGCCAAAGAAATAGATTTGCCGTTTTGCGCACAATTTGTTTCGGATGCTGTGCTTTGGGTGACTTGAAGATAAATATTTTAGAAATATTTGTGCCAAGTCTCGCGTGCTAGAACGCACGGGAAGGCCTTGACTGTTTGGCATTTTTGGGTTTGGGAACATTCAAACCCAAACCCAAAAAGCTCAATGCTAAGATGCGCTCGTTTCGAGCACACGTAATGAAAATGCTTGCGCTTGAGAGGGTGGACTGATATTGCAATCAATAATATCAGTGCCAAGTTTCGTGCGCTGAAACGCTTGAAAACCCCTCGACTGCCAAGCTTTTCATCCCATGGGGGTCCACCCCATCTTAAACCGCATCAACTTAGCTTGCAGTCGCGACTGCAAACGAAGCGATGCGGTTGTGTATGGTGTCGTTCAAAGGCTCAAAAAAAAATGTATTCGCCTTGTGAATACATGTATACTTCTCACGAACGTTAAAAAAATTGTACTTCATCTATGTGATTAACCCCTACCCCGGTATGCGCTTCGATATCGAAGCAAACGGCTTCTCCGTTCTCGAGCATATTGGCCATTTCATTGCTAAAGGAGGCTAGAATCAACTGGGCAAGCTACCAGCATCCACATGTGCGCACAACTTCGAAACTCCATTACATGTCGCACGCATATCGATGTGATATATATCTCTCACACTGCCATTTTCACTAATAGAAACCCGTGAAAACTTGCCGTTCATGACTAAGCATACACATGAAAACGAGCTGCGAATGCGCATGAATCCGAGAGTAGCGTGCACATGCGATATCAAGCTGGTCATATATCATGCCGTGGATACACCGCATCACTTCACCGTCGATCAACGTGGGATAGTGTGCCAATCATAAGCAAATCCATGATAACACATACGAACCCCGGCTTAAGTATGGGAAAACATTTCTTAAGTATGGGAAAACATTTGGAAAAAAACATTTTTGTTTGTTTTTTTGGTGTTTTTTCAGTGGGAAAAGCTATATACAAGGAGATATAGACACTTTTTGCTCAAGAAGTGAGTGAGGCATATCTTCGCATGGGCAAGGTCGATGGTCTCATGCTAATCCGGTGATCCATAAGTGGACATTTAAGTCACGAGAGGTGTATTTGTAAAAAGACGAGGTCTGAAAGAGCGAAAATTCGTGGGGTATATTGAAAATATTTTGGTATATATAGTAGATAAACTTGCTCATAATAGCTTAAAATGATTCGTGGGATAGTTATGAACAACATGCACCATCATGCGAATGCAATTTTAGTCGCATCCGGTTGTATGCCGCATATTCGTGAAAGGAGTCATATTTGACCGATAAATTAGTACCGGGTTAGGGGTTAAAACGACAAGGGGGTGTACCTGCAGTAGCGCAGCAAAGTTGCGGCGGGCAAGCGATAACCTATATTTCCATACTTAATAACTGACGAACGGCACTGTGACGATCTGCCCGAGCCTCAGGGCAGAACGCGGACGTGGAGGTGCAGACCGCAGTCGTGGCGGGGCGGACCGCGGACGTGGAGGCCAGATTGTGCTGACTCTGCGGAAGACCTTCGTCAATAATTTCCGGTTCTGTCAAAACCTCACATTAGGACATTTAAGGAAATGCAAGGTTAAGGAACCAGCCAGCTTTTGGGCATTGTCCAAAATATTTAACACATGACACTCTGTATTTAAGAACGCTATGAAAATAAGAGAAAGGATGGGCTGACCCAAAATTCCTGTTTCCTTAAATATGCGGTATTCATGTATGTTCAATCACAATGTTGTACATTAACATTTATAGGTTAAAATGAATGTAGAATGTTCGCGGTTCTGCGTTCTCTTCTTCTCCCCCTCCCCCCCCTCGCCGTTCTTCTTCTCCCCCCCGTTCTTCGTCTTCCTCCCACTTTTCTCCGCCCCCCCTTTCCTCACCCTTTTTTCGCCCCTTGCTTCTCCCATTGGGTCGCCCCTTCTCCCCTTCTCCCCTTCTCCCCCTTCTCCCCTTCTCCCCTTCTCCCCTTCTCCCCTTCTCCCCCTGTTCTCCCCTGTTCTCCCCGTCTCCCCTTCTCCCCTTCTCCCCTTCCCCCTTCTCCCTGTTCTCCCCTTCTCCCCTGTTCTCCCCTTTTCCCCCTCGTGCCCATTCCCCATATATCCCCCTGTCTCCCCCTCCATCCCTCCCTTCCGAGCACCCGACAACGTGTTTTACCGCATTGTATATATATATATATATATTCCGTATAATTATATATATATCACTAGATCACCCTTTTCGTCAGGTTATCGACCCACTTCACGCTAAGTGGTGTTCGGATCGCATCAGCTCGCTTTGGCCTCTCGCCAATTCTAGACTTCCCTCTCACTTCCTTCCGGTTCGAGTGCATTCGCCTCATTCCAAATTCCCTTGTTTCACTTTGTGGCTTACCTACCGTCTGCGGCATGTGATTGGTATTCCGCGATTTCCCTCGGCCTAACTTCCCTTTTTGTTCCTTCAATCTGGCCGCCTACTTCCTTCTCGACGTCCTTTGACACGCTGGCCAGCCGCGCCTCTGTTGCCGGAGAACTGACTTACCGTACGACATTTTTGACGTGACCGCCGTGTTCCTCGTCAAAAACCGCTGCCCCGATTTGACCCTTCCATCGCTCGATTCGGTTAATGCTGAAATCTGTATAGGCAGCCCTGACCGGGAGTCCCGGTGCAGGCCCCTCGATGACAGACTCCTAGGCCAACACTGGACTACTGACTGGTCTATAGGTTCGTGCTGTGATACACGTTGTGTCACAGGTAGACTAGACTCCGAAACCGTCCGAGACCGTTCCGGGTATATCTAGCTTAGGGTTTATTTATCTTGACAGTTTATTCACACAGTTCGGGAGTTTCTGATATCTAGTGAACTAGGATATTCCGGTAGATCGTGGCCCCATCCACGCTGTTATTCCACTTGCTGATTTGGCCATGATTGGCTAAACGGCCGCTTGGAGAGGTGGTGCGCACGGGCGCGTTTGGGTGCGACTAGGAATTGTGGTATGAGTTGTTTGCGGCGAGCGACTGGGAGTGGCGGCCATGGGGACCGCGCCTCGTTACGGACTAGTCCTAGCAATGTTCAGATTCAGTTTCGCACCGGTACTTGGCTACTACCCAAATTCATGGTCCTGCCACAAGGACCAATGGGCAATTGCGGTTTCGATCACTAAATCGACTACGTTTGAGGCACAGGCAACATTTGCACATGATATTTATGAGTTAAATAAATTTTATTTCTTATAGCGGCGACCCCCATGAGACTTTAGGTGTGTGGTTAAACGACACGCTTTATGGGGTGTAATTTCACCAAAAGCTTGAAGAAAATGGTGGTCCTACCACAAGGACCACCGTTATTTTGAGTATTAGGAGTCACATGGGGGGCTCACGGTGATGCTCATGGTTATACATCTTGAGTTTATGACCAAATAAGATAACCGAATCGGTTACTTCGCACCCTCATCATCATTTCCGCTCTATTTCAGCATGGCGCATGTTCAGCACGATGCAAATTCCGAATTTAGTGAATTTCGGACTTTAGAAATTGGCATTCATCCATTCTAAAATGTACACGCCAGTCGAAAAATAAGATATTTGGATGATGTTAGTTAGACTTTCAGAAATTCGCAATACATATATACTTGAAGATTTAATGTGCCGCACACACCAACCTTGCGATATATGCCCTCTAGCAAGCAATTATAATGGCTGGCTGGTCAGCTCGCGTGACCACTGTTTTAGGGGGGAAACCAACGAGCCAATATATTAGAGGGGAAGCCAACGAGTCGACGAGCCAATATATGTATTCCAACCGGGCCTACAGCCCAAATATGATTGGGACATATGTATAGGTTCAATTTGATGGTATCCGCGCAGGTGTAGTGTTGATATATGATTGGTAAAAAAATATTGAAGATGAGTCACTAATTTGCCACATTTTGAATGTTCCAAAAAATCCGTTTTGAAAAATTTGAGTGTAGAGGTTTGAAATGCGTTCGTCATGGATATATGGGATGGATATAGGCCAAACCAGCGAACAAATAAATTAATATAGGACCTATATATACCACCTTTCATTGGTTAGACACCACAAATCACGGGAGATGGCCAATCAAATTATCGGAACAATGGTCCTCGTGGTAGGACCAAATCGTCGATTTGGTCCTACCACAAGGACTGCGGGGCAGTAGCCATACTGGCCCTGCTGGTTACTCACTAGGGGAAAAGCGTAGGTCAATATAGGTGAATCGCAAGTCAATGGAGGGGAATTTTTTAAATTGTCCCTGATATTGACATCATATTCACCAGCTAATATGTCAATATCATGTCAAATAAGGGTGTAAGCCACACTCAAAATGAACTCAGCATTTTGACATATAATGATATTGAATTGACTTGCGCCCCCCGCCCCTTACCCCCGCTTCCTTCGAGAGGAGCGGGGGAGAAGAAAATGAGACTACCCTACTTCCCCCATTTGTAACCCCTCCGTCCCCCATTCGAGGAGCGGGCTGGACATGGGCCCGTGGGAGGCCGTCGCAAGCCCGTGGGACGCTGGGTCAGTCGCGCGCGTGACCCACCACGCTACAGTTGTCAGGCTGGGTCAGTCGCGCGCGTGACCCACCACGCTACAGTTGTGCTGGGTCAGTCTCGCGCGTGACCCACCACGCTACAGCTGTGCTGGGTCAGTCGCGCGCGTGACCCACCACGCTACAGCTGTGCTGGGTCAGTCGCGCGCGTGACCCACCACGCTACAGTTGTGCTGGGTCAGTCGCGCGCGTGACCCACCACGTGGCGTGACCTGCCTTCTGGGGTGTCTTGGGTCGATCGCGCCGGCGTGACCCACCACCTTCCACAGGTTGTCTTCCAGGTCACGTCCATGACGTGACCCTGCCTTCTGATTGTCTTTGGGTCGATCGCGGCAGCGTGACCCACCCGCGCTCGCGGTTGTCTTTGGGGTCGGTAGCGCGTGACACTGCCCCTTCTGATTGTGCTGGGTCGGTCTTGGCCCTGCCTTCGATTGTGCTGGGTCGGTCCTTTGTGGCGTGTGACCCACCCGCCCTTCTGATTGTCTTGGGTCAGTCAGCGCGCGTGACCCACCACGCTACAGTTGTGCTGGGTCAGTCGCGCGCGTGACCCACCACGCTACAGTTGTGCTGGGTCAGTCGCGCGCGTGACCCACCACGCTACAGTTGTGCTGGGTCAGTCGCGCGCGTGACCCACCACGCTACAGTTGTGCTGGGTCAGTCGCGCGCGTGACCCACCACGCTACAGTTGTGCTGGGTCAGTCGCGCGCGTGACCCACCACGCTACAGTTGTGCTGGGTCAGTCGCGCGCGTGACCCACCACGCTACAGTTGTGCTGGGTCAGTCGCGCGCGTGCCCCA